>JASDQU010013720.1:205156-236183 GCA_032191745.1 Picea mariana
AAAAAAAAAAAAAAAAAAACAGGTCTTGGCTTCATAAGCTGGAAAACAGAAAATATTTCAAGAACTTACTCTTCTGACATGCTTACTACCATCTCTATTTTCAAGCTCATTGATTTAATCATTTTTCTTTATATTGAAGCAATTCTATGTTAATTACAGAAACAAGAATTTGCATGTTCTAGATTGTCAGTCCATGTGTTATTTAAAAGATATTGCTTCAGATCTATGCCTAACACTGCTCCAGATCTACCCGGAACAAGATATTTCTAAGTATATGTCATTGTTTATTTTGTAAAGCTTTTAGTCCAGTCCAATTTCTGAAACATTTTATGTTTATAATGTGAACTGAAATAGACAGCTATTCAAGATTAGATCCTTCCCTGTACCCCATTTAATTTCATAGTAACTGCTTAGCTCTATGGCTTGTCAATTAAATTTGGGCATACGTATTTGTTATGGGGTTGATTTTGTAACTGTTATTATTTGTTGTCTTCCAGGTGTTTGTCTATCATAAATCTTTTCCAATGCCAGTGGCATCTTACAAGTTTAACTGTGTAGACCCAGTGAATGGTCAGGAGGTATATGATGACGATGGGCAGTTTGTTTCCTCTGTATGCTGGAGAGGGCAGTCCCAAACTTTAGTTGCTGCAAATTGTAAAGGAAACATTGAAATTATGGAGATGGTCTGATGTCTCACTCATACATTGGTGAAAGGCACAGTGGCAGAACTGGACAGTCTTGTTGCAGACAAACAAGACTCCAGTCACTGATTTGTGTCAAACGCTTAGTAGATATTTCTGACAGGATATCCTGCAATCTTGGAAAATAAATTCATTCAATTGCCTCTTTGAAAACAGAGATGAGGTTTTTCAGTCATATTCCGCAGTGAGATTATTATGCTATCTCATTTCTTACAAAAATTATGCAAGTCTCTGGTTTGTGGTCATTTCCCTAGAACATAATCTGATTTCGTTCTATACAAAAGTCTCGACAAGGAGGTTTTGGAGCTATTACGGGTATGATTATTTTGTCATGATAAAAGGCTGAATATTTACACCTAATGGCAAGTTAGAGAAACTCCATCTGTCGAGGTTAGTGTTTTAGTGTCATAGATATGACTAGAGATCAATTTGATGGATAATTAAGCATTATAGTATGTTTCTATGAATCTCATAGACATGAGTAGAAATTGTAAATGCACAGTATTAGTGATGGACCGACTCCTTTTGCAGGAAGTAGGGAAATTAATTAAGAGAGATCAAGTATTAATGTTTATGGAGAGGAGCTCAACAACATGTGTATGACATACTCAAGCATGGAAGGTAGCTTGTTTAGTGGAGTTAGCCATCTAGGGTATATCTCACTAAGCTGTCCAAAATGGGTAGCATTGAAGTGTGTCTCCACTATGCCTCAATTCGTGACACTTGCCCATATGAAGAAACTGAAGCAAACATGGTGATGGTAATGAAGGAGAAAAGCATAGGTGGTGCTGTTATTACATAATAATGAATTCTCCGACTTAATCTTATAAGATTGAGGAACAGATTGTCGCATATGGGCAAGGAAAGTCAACACACTAGGAAACTCTACTTGATTTGGAGAGGTCAGTTTCAATGAAGAGGAAGCTTTGTAGAGTGTATGTAGTTAACATGTATTCTTGTGCCACTTTGGGATTTTAAAGTTGGCATAAAATTTTTTGGTGGGTAAATTGTTGCAATAGAATGGAACAAAGGGTAAAAATTCAATTATTATTGAGGATTAATGCTCTAAACATTGAGCTGCAAGCACAAACAAGAGAATGTTTTGAAAGGTGAATTGATCAACCTTTGGTAGGGTGTCCTTGTTATCATACAATCTTGCACCTTAGTGCAAAGCTTTCACAATGTACTAATATGAGTGGAACATGGAAGTATTGCCATTGTCACATAGACAACTACTTCCTTCGTTTTAGTGAAGGGCAAGTCCAACATAAGGGAGGCTTCCCAAGCTTAGTCACCTGGTTCGTGTTCGTGTTTGAATTCGGTGAGCTTGAAATTCGCCAAAAAATTGTCATTCAAAATTTTGAGGATAAAATTCGACATACTACAAAATTTGAAAAATAAAAAATATAAATATAAATATTAAAAATTACACATTTTGATTGGTTTATAGTTTATTGCTTTAATTTAAAAATATTATTTGATTATTTGATTATAATAGAAATGAAAAAAAAATAATATGAATTTTTTATGTCACGATTATAATAGAAATGAAAGCACAAAAAATAATATGAATTTTTTATGTCACGATTATTGTAATTTATTAAAAGACACGAGGTTTCAACTTTCAAATACTAATTAAGTTATGAAATTTAATAAACTTATGTATTACATTATTAAATATAAACTAAGTTAGAGTAATACATTATTAAATATAAACTAAGTTAAAGTAATGTAATGTTTATACTTAATTTTATTAATATATTTTTTATTAATAAAAATATAGAACATAAAAAAAAATTAATAACGGTATACATCATATTGCTATGTTTTATCTTAGTCATAGTCTCATTATACATTTATTAATCATATTAAGTAGTCTCATTATTAAGTAGCTTTAATCCTATTTACTTGTACTCGACACATTAAGATGGAAATGAAGCATTGAAGCCTAAAGGCACATCGCGGTCAGGGGTATGTTGGAGATGGAGTGCAATCAGGGGTGTTGTCGGGGTATGCGACTGCACCGATAAAGAAGCTGGAGATGGAGTGTAGTCGGGTATGCGATTTCTCAGAGGAAGATGTTGGCTGCTTGACCCTGGATAATGGGATGGTCAGACTCGACATTGGACACTCTCGGGCGAGGGCAAAGGCACAGGTTGCAGGAGGAACTGGAAGAGAATTGGAGTGAAGGTGGGCTGCGACATAGAAAGGGTTTTAGTTCGCGGACGAATTTCATCGATTAAATTAGGGATGGGTTAAAAATCATTGATTTTTGAATTTGAAGCTTGAAAATCGACAAACCCGGTGACTAAGTTCCCAAGTAGCACCTAGGGTTCTTAAGGAAAGATGGGATTAAGTCTAAGGTCATCTATGTAACTATTCAATTTACCACCAATTATATATGTTATACAAGTTATGGATTAGGTGGTTACTCAAGGTAAATTCTAGATTTGAATTTTGCTCACTTTAAGGTTGTTTTAGAGGGTTTGTCAAGTTATTATCTAATGCAAAATTATCTCCAAACAATACAAATATGAAAATTACTAATGATTGTTGTAAAACTTACAAGTTACAATAAATATAAAAATGACAACAACAAACAAGTCACAACAACAGTGTACTTCAGCCCCTTAAACAAATTGCAAACTAAAAATTAGGGCTAAAACATGGGATAGATCTAGGGTTTGTATCACTTGTAAAATCTGAAAATTTAAAGACATGTAACTGCCAATTAAAACAAGATGTCTAACCCTAATTATGAAACAATATAAATCGTTGTAGTCTAAACGATCTACGAAATGACTCTTTTCTGGCTGTATTTTTCAGGGACATTTGCTCGAAATCCAATGAGAAATTGTTAGATACATAGATTTGAGTTATTATTTCTGTATAATCAGAGTACCTAGGGTTTTTCACCATGCTGAATCCATCGTTGCATTTAGAAATGGATTTTAAACAACAAAAAATAGTGATTTTGTGTAGATTTATGTCGTCAGATTCTGGCGAAAAAAACCATTTCGTAGAACAATTAGACAATGCCATATAAATTAGTGAGACTATTTTTGGCAATAAAATGATTTTTAGGTTAAAAACATGCACAAAAATCAAGAAATCTAGGGTTTATGATGGCTGTAAATTGTGTACAAGCTGTTATAAAACCCTAAATTTACCTTAAAACATAAATAAATTGTGCACAAGTTGTTATAAAACCATAAATTTATCTGAAAACAGAAATGAAATTTGAAATTTTGAATTTAGGATTGACTACATGAGAGAAGACTAGTGCCTACTAACTTTTTTGGGCATATGGAGTCAACTAAGAATTCCCTTGAGAAAGTATAAGTAGAACTAGAGTGATAGTTAGGGTTGTCTACTACAAATCCTAACAAATCCACCTAGTTCTTACAAGCTTCAAGATAATTCAAAGGAATATACTCCACTAGTAATCTTCCAAGAGCTTTGAAGAAGAGACTTGTTCAAGAAAAATAGAGAAAGAGTGCACCACGACGACTAGAGAAGTGCAACCACACTTGTAGTCGTTCATAAACAATATATAGAAAGGTCAAGTAAGACCACTTACTCAAGAAATCGATTCATCCACAAAACTCTAACCAAGAGCATCCATGAAATTTGCAAAAGACCCACAAGACATCATCCTCAATAAGTCGTTGTACTTATCCATCAATAGAAAAAATAGAGAAGTAGAAGTAGTCAAGTAATTTTCTCCACAAGTTCTAGCAATGATTTACAAATGATAAGTGCTTCTCTATTTATATGAGAGATCTAGTACCCTTCTCATTACAATAATAAATATTTTCCTAGCTTTTATACTAAAAAAATATAAAAATACCTTTATCTCTTTACAAGCCCTAGAGATAAGGTAAAAATACATAAGATATCCACGATACAAGAGTGAACAAGTCATAAGACCCCTAACGATGTGTTGGACACACCTACAACACTTAGACAGCGGGTGAATGAGTGTGGGACTCTTTCACCCAAAACTTCCCTCTTCACATAAAACCCCTTAGTTAACATTCAACATTTATTCATTACCCATTGCTGTCATTTATAACCAGTTAGATGTGAACATATATCAACAACACATATCATTAATAAGTCATCACCACAAGTAACACAAAGAACACAAGATGTATGTACAATTTTTCTTTTTATTATGGACAACAATCTGGGGTTTATCAACGACAACTGAATAGAGTACAACTCTTCAAGAGCACCAGCTCTATAATGCAAGACTCGGCTTACACCCTCAACACCAACTGAGATGAGGCAACTGTTATTGCACAGTTTGTAGCTAGGAGTAAAGGCTATAAGGTAGAAGGCCAAACTGGCGTAACATGAACCTATTCCACCCAATGTCACCACGATGGGTAGGTTATTTCTGTTTAGGGAGGCTAGGCCCAGGGGAGACGTCCCTGGTGACCCGGGGTTTTGAAGAGGTAAAAGGTTAATAGGATGAAGATAAGTTTTTCCCCCCTTCACAGATCACCACCAATCAGAAGTTCCGGCTAAACAACCAATAATAAAGTAAAACCCAATGAAGAGTACTTGCCTGGAACAAGACAACAACAAACTGATACTTGCAAGCTTATTTCAATGGATTAGTACTTCATATCAATAAAGAACTATCTGATATTCAATATAAGCAATTTGAATGGTAAATGTTGATGAAGTCAATGTTTACACAATAGCAATGAAAAGATAATGTCACTTCACCAATAAATACTAGAACGATGTGGCATTCAATGTAATCAATCGATACTTTATTTAATTAATGCCTTAACCACCATTTAATTGCTCATAAAGTGAAACGTTGCTGCAATAAAGATGAAATATTCAATGATGATGTCATCCACTTAGGGTTAGTAGGTTAGTCTAGGCTAGGGTTAGTGTAGTCAAGGTTCCAATTCAAAGGGTTTGAGAGTGTTTGGATCCAATTCTACTTCAATGTTTGAGGCTTTAGATCAGTGCCTTAGGGTTTAATGGAGTCATGAATGAAGGACGCAAGAGTTGAAGGAGGTGAGATTTTAAAGGACGAGAGGGATAAGTTTTGAAGTGTTGCTAAAGCAGGGCTTCAAAATCATAACCCTAGGGGAGAGAGGCTCACTTCGGTGTTGCTAAAGCAAGGCATCGTGCTCTCTCTTCCTTCCCGGCAAACAACTAGCTCAAATAAAAAAAAATCAAGACAAGAGGGCTTAAAGAGGGAGAGTGTTGCTAAGGCAAGGCTCTTTCATCAAACCCTAAAAGAAAACGGCCCTAGGTGTAGATGACCTAGGCCTGGGACGTCCTCTTCCTCTTGAAATCAAAATGGTACGACTAGCTAAAGGGAGGAAGAAAAAGGAGTGTAGCTATGTCTAGGCTCTCTTCTTCTTCTTCAATGGCTGAAGACTTTTCTATCAGGGGAAATGAGACAAGGACCTACTTGTGTGCTTGTCACCTAGGGTTTTTATTCAACAAATTATAAATACATGTAAGAAAATAAAACTACAACCATTCAATCAAGAAGTTTTGCATAAAAATACTTACAATTCATCAAGAAATAATTATGCAAACCCTAGTTGTAACACCTTCCTTCAAGAAAAACACTATAAAATGCCAAAAATCTCTTCCTTCAACAAGTGCGCCTTCCTCAAATCATCCAATAACCCAAATAGGGCGCTAAAAATCAGACCTCACTATCTGTGAGTAAGTTGTTTTGATCAAAATGAGAGTGAAAACCCTCAATATATAGTGTGTTAATGACCTAATTTACCTTTTAGGTCATAAAAAGGCCGACAAGGCCATAATACCAAAATAATATTGTTTTTACATTAAATGCTAAGTAAAACTCTAATCAAGCAAAAGGTGAGACATCAAGCCCCTCTGAGGGAGACGTTAGCCCTTTCTAGGGCCAGTGCAGCATCCAAAAGCAAAACATTAGCCCTCCAGGGGCCTTTCCAGCATGCCACACATGCCACTGCTGCCCAGTCTACCTCCGAAAGTGTCCATGAAGCTGGATGATGTCATGGTGAAGATGGGGACGTCCTAAGCCTTCCAAGGCTAGCGTTCCACTGAAAAGGGGTCAATCCCCCTAGGTCTAGTCCTGTCGGAGTGTCTCTAGTGGAACGTCCTCTTCCTCACAGGTGAAAAACCCCTGATCAAACTCTGTCCTGTCTCTGCCCCCTGATGGGGTCTCAACATCCATCTGGTGGGTTTTTAGCGCCATGGAGGTCTTAACTGGTCATCTCCACATGTGTACCGGTCCAAATGGTACCTGTCCGTTGGGCATGGTCCTGCACATCAAAATCTACGCCCTCCATGGGCTCATCAGTCACAGGGATCATAGCAATGTCAATCACATATCATCATCAATATTATTAAACATATGCATAAAACCTCTAATACATCAGTCAATAGCTCAAAGACATTACAAAAACCTACAATATAAGATTGGAGAAAAGGACAAGGCGTCCTATTGGGCTAGTGTCCACAAGAAAATGAAAGTTTCTAAAAAGAGCTCATCCAAGCCATGGAAGTGAGGTGATGTGGTTAGGGGATGTCCAAACATGTGGGTGCAATGAGGGCCAAGGATGCATAAGTGTTACCTGTGGGTGCCTTTGTAGAAGGCGAGTTGTACCTATCGTGGATGCATTTTTTCCAAGCCCATTCTTGCCTTTATTCTTTTTATTCTTCTTTGATTCTTTTATTTGATTTTTTGTTCGAGAACTAACCATGGGACACTGCCTTGGCATGGTGACCAACACTGATAGCATTACCCACAAGTACTTTCACAGGGATGAGAAGGTTGGTTCATGATGAGACCCCCTTTCCCTTTGCCATGCAACCAAAGGTCACTGCCCTGGCGTCGTAACCAGATGGTGGCAATATCATACTGTTAGGTACCCATGGACTTAATAGGCTGGCTCGTGATGAGACCCCCTATCATCTGAATAGGTCTTGTTTTGTTATTTTCCGGGTCCCTCTTGTTTTTTACTGAGAGACTTTTTACTGCCTTCTCGGGGATCCCTCGACGAAGCATCTTGAGGTTTTATTTCTAGGCTTTTGTCTTTTACCAACTGCTTTTACCTTCTGGGCTTTTATCCCCTTCTTCCCACAAGATAAGGTGCAATCCTACAAATAGGTCAACCCAATGCCCGGACAAGGGGAATGGGATAAATGAGCGAGAGATAAGATGAAACAGTGGTGCTATGATGGGAGAGGATGATGGCTTTTCAGAAGTCTTTCAGTGGAAAACCAAAACCTACAGACACAGGCTTGCTAGGGCACTCTGTCAACCCCCCCAAAAATGGTCAAGAGGGCAAATGTAAGATCCAAACAATCGTTAGAGATAAAAGGAATCAGATGCATATATTTAAAGGTTTCAATGATCAAAAGTGACACATACCATGATACCTGGACCAATTACCTCATGGAGCAAGAACCTCTTCTGATACAGGACCAAGCCAATGGTGATGGATGTTGTTGCTGCTGTCAAGACAAAGACAATGGAAGAAGAAAAGGTGGGCCTTCCAAGGCCATGCTCAGGTCAATCCTGCTCTTGGTACTCCATGTCTAGGACCTGTGGGTCTCGAGACATGGTCTCCTAGTTATCCTTAAAAAGTGGGGATAACATCTAGCTCCAACTCGGGGACATGTGCTCACTGTAGAGTGCATGAGAACCTCAACATCTCTGGCACAACCTGCAGACCTGCTCAATCTCGATAGAAGTATCAATAACAAAATTGGGGTGGTAATGCCACCCAACATACATATCGATATATATATACTAAAATAAAACAATCAACATGCAAATGTAAAGCAAAACACCTACCTTTACTTACCTGTTGGTTGGATGCTTGATGTAGTCAAACAACCAGTGTAGCTAATCCAACAATGTCCCACGATACCTGCCTTTGTGCTTCATCATAAACCAAAATAGTGATAAATCAAGCACAAAAATGTCATGAGTTAGAGTATATATCATATCATCAGAAATGTCAAAGTCTAACTCATGGAGGCGGGTGTGAGGGATAAAATCCTACCAAGTCCATATCTAAGGAAAGCACTCAATCCACCTCTCGAAAGGGTCATAAAAAGTCCAAGGTTCAGAACATTGACTCTAAGGGTTGGTAAAATGTATACTTGGGACGTCTTCGTACTTTGGAGCTCCGGAAGGAAATGACAGATTTATCAGAGGATTGGCAAGCTCTCAAGGGAAAGTTGAAACACTGAGAAGATTGTCTTGAACTCGTAGTTTTCAACCAACCCTTGCATTCTAGGGTTTTCCTTAGAGGAAACTCAATGTAAAAGACATACTTCCCAACTATTCCTTCAATGAAACAATGAGCCAAAGTAATAACAGGTAGCTGGAGAAGAAAGTCATGAGAATCCTTCTTTAGGCATTCAATGTTTTTACTCCTATCAAAATCCGAGCATAGTGGCGGTTGATAGTCATATTCATAAGGTAAATCTAAGTGCTTGGAGGAATACTCATCAAAGGCCTCAAGTTAAGACCAAAAATCATCAGGCAAATATTGTACTTGGTCAACCTTGGGTGATTGGGGAGCGTCAGTGAAAATCTCATCTCCCTATTGCCACTGGTCAAGAGCTTGCTGTGATAATTGCAAAGGCAACACTCGGAGATGACTCTTTATGTCATATATGGGATCCATATAATAACTAACTGCATCCCACCTACGTCTCCCAACATGTATGCACTCGTCAAAATCGGCTATGTCAGTATCAGTATCATAACATGGAGGAGTCAAAACATCCAATACTTCTTTACTCTTTGTATCATAAGGTAAAGAATCATTGAAAACTTGGAAGGGGGAATAATTTACCTTGCTTAATCCTTCTTGTGCAAGATCTTCAAGTATTTGGATAGCTTCATCAAGTGGAAGATCTGCCTCTACATCTTCAGTCTTGATATATAGGGGATCTAGCTTGTCCAAGGGCTCCATTTCTTCTTCACTCTTTGAGTCATAGAACAAGGTATCATCAAAAAACTGGAAAGGAAAATGACTTACCTCATTCTCTTCATCTTGTGCAAGAGGGACAAGATCTTGGAGAGCTTCATCAGACTGAGGAGCGGTTACTAGTGCTTCATCCTCATAATTCGCGTCTCTAGTCATATCTTTGTTGTATTTTGTTGAATCATGGGAGAAATCTTGCTTCTCTTCAAGGGGCTGACAAGGTTCTTCATAAATCTCTTCTTTCACATCAGAGGGTTCTTGATGTTGAATGTGATATGTATTTCTGAGATCTGCTACGATCTCAGTAGTGAATCCCCTGTCGTCTAAAGCTATTGTGAGATTTTGAAAGGCATCTTCATAAATTTGGCAACATGGCTTGGTAAAGTCAATAAACCTACTAATGAGGTGTATGAAAGATGATATACCCTTGTCTTTGCAACAACCCTTAAACCGATGTTGCAAGTAGGATGGTAGAGTGAATATGAACAATTTTATAAGGGCATCCTCTCCTCCCAACTTTGTCTTGCTCATATAGTCCAAAAAATTTACGATGTGAGGAGTTGGGAGACCATAAAATCTTGGAGAGTTGTTTAGCCATTTTGGATCAAAGTAATTTGGTTATCCTTGAAATTTTTTGAAATCAATAGTCGGATACATTCGTTCCCAGTGTGCCATGATCCCATAACTTGGAAATATCACAGAAAGTAAGGTGGCACCCTGAGAAATATTAGTGGAGTCGCCAAATAATTTGCCTGAAACTATAAAAGAAATAGGGAAAACACCCTAGTGGAGTCGCCAGGTAAGTTTGTTAGATAAAACTCTAGAGGCAAGACTTACCGAAAAGATTTGTCGTTTGAGGAGAATTGACTTAGTGTTCCTCGACAACGGTGCCAAAATGTTATCGCACAGTTTGTAGCTAGGAGTAAAGGCTATAAGGTAGAAGGCCAAACTGGCATAACAAGAACCTATCCCACCCAATGTCACCATGATGGGTAGGTTCTTTCTCTTTAGGGAGATTAGGCCCAGGGGAGACATCCCCGGTGACTTGGGGTTTTGAAGAGGTAAAAGGTTAATAGGATGAAGATAAGTTTTCCCCCCTTAACAGATCACCACCAATCAGAAGTTCCGGCTAAACAACCAATAATAAAGTAAAACCCAATGAAGAGTACCTGCCTGGAACAAGACAACAACAAACTAATACTTGCAAGCTTATTTCAATGGGTTAGTACTTCATATCAATCAAGAACTATCTGATATTCAATATAAGCAATTTGAATGGTAAATGTTGACGAAGTCAATGTTTATAGAATAGCAATGAAAAGATAATGTCACTTCACCAATAAATACTAGAACAATGTGGAATTCAATGTAACCAATCAATACTTTATTTAATTAATGCCTTAACCACCATTTAATTGCTCATAAAGTGAAACGTTGCTGCAATAAAGATGAAATATTCAATGATGATGTCAGCAACTTAGGGTTAGTAGGTTAGTCTAGGCTAGGGTTAGTGTAGTTAGGGTTTCAATTCAAAGGGTTTGAGAGTGTTTGGATCCAATTCTACTTCAACGTTTGAGGCTTTAGATAAGTGCTTTAGGGTTTAATGGAGTTATGAATGAAGGACACAAGAGTTGAAGGAGGTGAGATTTTAAAGGACTAGAGGGATAAGTTTTGAAGTGCTGCTAAAGCAGGGCTTCAAAATCATAACCCTAGGGGAGAGAGGCTCACTCCGGTGTTGCTAAAGCAAGGCCTCGTGCTCTCTTCTCCTTCCCGACAAATAGCTAGCTCAAATTAAAAAAAATCAAGACAAGAGGGCTTGAAGAGGGAGAGTGTTGCTAAGGCAAGGCTCTTTCATCAAACCCTAAAAGAAAACGAACCTAGGTGTAGATGACCTAGGCCTGGGACGTCCTCTTCCTCTTGAAATCAAAATGGTACGACTAGCTAAAGGGAGGAAGAAAAAGGAGTGTAGCTATGGCTAGGCTCTCTTCTTCTTCTTCAATGGTTGAAGGCTTTTCTATCAAGGGACATGAGACAAGGACCTACTTGTGTGCTTGTCACCTAGGGTTTTTATTCAACAAATTATAAATACATGTAAGAAAATAAGACCACAACCATTCAATCAAGAAGTTTTGCAGAAAAATACTTACAATTCATCAAGAAATAATCATGCAAACCCTAGTTGTAACACCTTCCTTCAAGAAAAACACCATAAAATGCCAAAAATCTCTTCCTTCAACAAGTGTGCCTTCCTCAAATCAACCAGTAACCCAAATAGGGCGCTAAAAATCAGACCTCACTATCTGTGAGTAAGTTGTTGTGATCAAAATGAGAGTGAAAACCCTCAATATATAGTGTGTCAATGACCTAATTTACCTTTTAGGTCATAAAAAGGTCGATAAGGCCATAATACCAAAATAATACTGTTTTTACATTAAATGCTAAGTAAAACCCTAATCAAGCAAAAGGTGAGACGTCAAGCCCCTTTGAGGGAGACGTTAGCCATATCTAGGGCCAGTGCAGTATTCAGAAGCAAAATGTTAGCCCTCCAGAGGCCTTTCCAACATGCCACATGTGCCACTGCTGCCCAGTCTGCCTCCAAAAGTGTCCATGAAGCTGGATGAAGTCATGGTGAAGATGGGGACATCCTAAGCCTTCCAAGGCTAGCGTTCCACTGAAAAGAGGTCAATCCCCCTCTGGTGGAACGTCCTCTTCCTCATAGGTGAAAAACCCCTGATCAAACTCTGTCCTGTCTCTGCCCCCTGATGGGGTCTCAACATCCATCTGGTGGGCTCTTCAGCCCCATGGAGGTCCGAACTGGTCATCTTCCCATGTATATCGGTCCAAATGATACCTGTCCGTCGGGCATGGTCATGCACATCAAAAGCTATGCCCTCCATGGGCTCATCAGTCACAGGGATCATAGCAATGTTAATCACATTTCATCATCAATATTATTAAACATATGCATAAAACCCCTAATACATCAGTCAATAGCTGAAAGACATTACAAAAACCTGCAATACAAGATTGGAGAAAATGACAAGGTGTACTATTGGGCTTGTGTCCACAAGAAAATGAAAGTTTCCAAAAAGATCTCATCCAAGCCATGTAAGTGAGGTGATGTGGTTAGGGGATGTCCAAACATGTGGGTGTAGTGAGGGCCAAGGATGCATAAGTGTTACCTGTGGGTGCCTTTGTAGAAGGCGAGCTGTACCTGTCATGGATGCATTTTTTTCCAAGCCCATTCTTTCCTTTATTCTTTTTATTATTCTATTTGATTTTTTGTTCAAGAACTAACCAGGGGACACTGCCTTGGCATGGTGACCAGAGTTGACAACGTTACCCACAAGTACTTTCACAGAGATGAGAAGGCTGGATCGTGATGAGACCCCCTTTCCCTTGGCTATGCAACCAAAGGTCACTGCCCTGGCGTGTTAACCAAATGGTGGCAATGTCATAATGTTAGGTACCCATGGACCTACTAGGTTGGTTCGTGATGAGACCCCCTATCCTCTGACTAGGTCTTGTTTTGTTATTTTCCGGGTCCCTCTTGTTTCTTGCTGAGAGGCTTTTTACTGCCTTCTCGGGGATCCCTGGGCGAAGCATCTCGAGGTTTTATTTCTAGGCTTTTGTCTTTTACCAGCTGCTTTTACCTTCTAGGCCTTTAGCCCCTTCTTCCCACGAGATAAGGTGCAATCCTACAAATAGGTCAACCCAATGCCCAGACAAGGGGAATGGGATAAATGAGCGGGAGATAAGATGAAACAATGGTGCTATGATGGGAGCAGACGATGGCTTTTCAGAAATCCCCCAGTGGCAAACCAAAACCTACAGACATAGGCTTGCTAGGGCACCCTGTCAACCCCCCCAAAAATGGTCAAGTGGTCAAATGTAATATCCAAGCAGTCATTAGAGATAAAAGGAATCAGATGCATATATTTAAAGGTTTCAATGATCAAAAGTGACACATACCATGATACCTGGACCAATTACCTCCTGGAGCAAGAACCTCTTCTGATACAGGACCAAGCCGATGGTGATGGATGTTGCTGCTGCTGTCAAGACAAAGACAATGGAAGAATAAAAGGTGGGCCCTCCAGGGCCATGCTCAAGTCAATCCTGCTCTCGGTACTCCATGTCTAGGACCTGTGGGCCTCGAGACATGATCTCCTAGTTATCCCTAAAAAGTGGGGATAACAAAAACAATCCTCAATAGATATCTATCTATTAATAGGTATGCGACCTGTGAGTAGTGCAGCCCGCGTGTGTATGCGTCCTGGCTCACTACAACCCATGTGTGCATGCGACCAATGTATAATGCAACATGCGTATTCTTCTGAGCAACTAGGGTTTTGTTTTTCTTCACATGCTCAGATCCGTTGTAACCTGCAATCACTTTCTCTTCTGTCTTCCACTGTCCAAACTAACCCATAGCCAGTCACAACATTTCCAAGCTCTCCAATAGCTTGCTCATGCTCCACAATAGATCAATATGAATACTATCTCAAACATGTATAAGCATCTAGTATACCATAACAATCATGTCACCACTGAATCACAAGAGTATTGATCACTCCATCAACCAAATCAACCAAACTGAACCACATCATAGAAGCCATACCAAGAATGCCCTAAGCATTCCCATCACATCAAACAATAGTATTCATAAAGACAATAATGTAATCATACCAGTGTCTCAGTGATAGATCTGAGGCCATAGAATGCAGATCTGGAACCTGCCTAATCATCCAAGAGCTTGGCACCAACTCAAACACAAGTCTTCACTATTCTGTCCATCATATGCTCCCTGTATTCAGACAACCCGCGTATACCTTAATGTATACGTACCCTAAGCATAGAGAACCTGCATATACCTCAGAAACTAGGGTTTCTGAAGTTTCGAGAATTTTGCCGTCAAGATCTCGGACATTGCCAAAACTTTGATGCGTCCATGAGATCCTCTTCTCGCTCTCTTCCTCGAAATAGATATTCAATCATGCTCAAGATATCCACACCAATAATGCTCAAGAAGCTCTCCATCAATACTCCAAAAGATATTCACAAGAAGCTCTCCATTGATCCACAAAAATGATTCTCACCAAATGTACATTTCACAAGAGATCCTAGCTTCTTATTTATTCTTTCATCTTCTAGGTCACTTAACCCATTTCTAGGTTATTTAACCTATTTTCCTTATTTTAGAGTTAACCACTTTCCATGAATAGAAAGTTCTCCAATACTTTATCATTTAAATATTCCTTCTTGATTTTGTCACTTCTTTTTATTATTTAAATAATCCATCTTGATTTTCTCACTTTACTTATCATTTAAATAATGATTTCTTCTTTTCAAGCACTTTGACTTCTTTGACCTTGGGGGCGTCAAGCCTTTATATGAGGGTCCTCCAACTTTATAAGGCCATAACTCTCAAACAGTGAGGAGTTATGTGGCATTTCACATACCATAGAAAATGGCATGACAAACACTATCCATTTAGGATAGTTTCACCAACAACTTCATTGATCTTCATCTCATTATTCCACATATAAGCATGGGTCCTCCAACCGTTCTTCTAGGATAACTCAATCCACAAAACATCTTCCCGTGAGGGCTTTCACCATAAGGGGACCACTTTAAAGTTCATCCATTTGTGCACTTTATCAATCATGATAAGATAATAATGAGTCATCTTTTCATCAAACAAACTATGCGTCATCGTGTATCAATGACAACTCATCGATCCATCTTCATCTATGCATCATATCAATGATCCATCTTTATCAATTGGTTTCCACTTTGACATCTATCATTCTCATCAAGGACAATACATATACATTGTTCATCAATCATCAATCAATCAATTACTTGACATCAATCAATGAAATCAATCAATCAAACCATTTACATCAATGACATATGATCCAACAATCTCCCAAATAATCAAACCATTGGCATCAATGACAACATGATCCAACAATCTCCCCCTTTGGCATTGATGGCAATACCAACATTGATGTCAACACCAATTACCAATTGCTGATGTCAACATGTAAATAAGGCATGCTCTACATTAATAGTCAATGTGACTATCTCTCCACATCAATCTCTCACCATCAATATACATCAATCACATCAATGTGATTAACTCCCCCCCTTTGACATCTATGGCAAAGTCCCATTCGCCTCTTGGGGCTACTCCCCCTGCTTGCATTCTCCTTAAGGCTGCTCCCCCTATCTGCATGCCTTTGATCTTCCTCTGAATAATCTCTCCCCTTTTGAACAAGGGATATCACTATGATGTAATGCTGAATATACATCGAACATACTCCCCCTGTGACTATCACTCCTCCTGGAATTATGCCTCTATGCTCTTTGTTCAAATATAGGGCTATATTCTAGGTATGCATCTGATAAATATCTCCTCCTAGAATCATGGGAAGAAAAATGACTCCCCCTATCTTCTCTGCAAGATGAACAATATGCTATCGTATGACGATCCTTGGACCTTTTCATGAATCAAACTTGTGCCATACCATACATCATGAAACAAAAGATATGTCATCAATGAAATAGAGAATCATGAACAATGTATCAACCAAGTACATCATATACCAAAATGTGCCCACTATGCACAACACCCATGTACATCAACAATGTGCCAAAAGATATCATCCATGAAAATGTATCCACCATATGCCAACATGTGCATCTACCAATATGCCAACATGTGCATTTACCAATTATGCCAACCATGTGCATCTACCAATATGTTAAACAAATACCATCCATGAGTGTATGCATTATTACTCGCACTAAGCAAGTATATCAACCATGCATCAATAAGCTATGACTCCCCAATGATGTACAACATGACTATCAACTCAACTCACCAACTACATGTCTCAATGTGTAGTCCATCCACATGCAAAATGCATGCACCATGATATCCAACAATACCATATGTTTCCAATAATACATCATAAGATATATCAATGGAACTTCAATTATGTACCAGCCATGTACCCCAACAAATTATTTTACATAATCCAATAAATGAGCATTTGATCAACATCAATCCATATTCATGGGTTAGTGCCATGCACCCAAGATTTATTGTATATCATAACCTTGCGTGATCTAACTTAGAACCATGAAAACCTGCAACAAACAGTGTTAGAACCTGCAATAAACAATGTCAGACCCTGGAACATAGAGTTATACCATCACATCAAGTTGCAACCCATGTGCATTGCATTTTCCCCAAGGCTTTACCACATATACATGGCCTGCTACACAACAGAGTGCGTGTGTACACGACCTATGCATGGTCAACCAATGTATGTATGCGACTGTCACTACTGTCACCCGCGTATGCCTCAATAGATGTCTTACTTAAGCTTCATTTCAGTCTTTCATTCTGTTCTGGTTGCTCTGTCTTCTTCACTCACTTCTGTAGGTGACCCTTCTCCTCAGAACTTGAGCTATGAGCATCCATATTTTCAAAGATGTCTCCCTTTCTTACTTCATTCATTCTTCTAGCCATGCTATGTGAAGTCCTCATCCTGGACTTTCTTCTTGTGTTCCAACACTCTTGGGATTTGTGGCAAAATCCACTACAGCTGTAGCATCTCATGGTGTTACAGTGAACAACAATGTGTCCTACTTGATCACATCTCCAACACCTCATGGTGTTATAGAATCTTCCATTATATCTCCTTTCATAAGATCTACACTCAAAAGATTTGTGACCATATCCATTACATGAATAACAATGCCCATGAAAAATACTTTCATACCTTTGCTTTGGTGTTTCTTGATATCTTCCTTGCTTTGTTCTTTTGAAATTTTCTTTGCCTTGTGTAGATGGTTGTTTTGCAACATTGTCTTCCTTCTTTGATGGACTTACCTCATGCTTCTTTGAGGTGCTTGCTTCAGCATGTGTATCTTCTCCTGTGTATCCAAGACCTGATTTATCACATGATGACCTTTGAATTTCCAAAATCTCATCCAAGATTCGTGAGCTATTCAAGAATTTTTTTGACTTCTCTACCTTCTTTCTAAGGTCAACAATTTCAGCTTCTAACTTACAACATGACTCTTCCTTTTCATTTATTTGAATCTTCAATAATTCTTCTATTCTTTTGGCTTCTTCAATTTGGATCTTGAGATGGACAATGGTTTCAAAACTTTTGTTAATCTCATCATCTACATTTATATCTTCTTTTCCATTCTTTATTCTTGTAATCTCTTTTTTCTTTTCTTCTAATTTAGAACTCCCTTCTTATTCTTTGAGCATTCCCTTTAACTTCAAGATGAACCTTTGAATCTTCCTAAGAAATTTCTTAGTGTTATCCGAAAGATAGTTATAGTGTGTATAAAAATGATCACTCATATACATGTATAAACCCTCTAATATCCTTTTGAAGTTCTAATAGATTTTCTTCTATTCTTTCCATGGGATAACTATCATCAAACTTTACACAAACTGTTTCTAGATCATCTTCTTTACTTGAGAAAAATTCAACATCATCACACTTTGAATCATTGCTATCAAGAGTCTTGGAAGATTCTTTACCTTCAATATCTTCCTTCTTGCCAACACCATCACATGATTTTTTGCCTTCATTTGAAATGTCTTCAAGATCTTCCTTTGTGCTATCATCACTTGATTCTTTATCTTCACTTGAAATGTTTTCAAAATCACATTTAGAAACACTGCATTCAAGAGTTTTTGATGATTCTTTACCTTTGATGATCTTGATGGAGTGGTCTTCAATTTCTTCCTTCTCCTTCTTGTTTTGATATGTCTCCTCTAGCTTTAGCCATAGATCCTTGGAGGAAGTGCATTGTCCCATGCTCTCTTTGATAGGGCTTGAGAGTCCACTAAGAATGGTCTTGAGAGCCAATGCATCATTCTTCTTTCCTTCTCTTTGAGCTGCAAACTTTGACTTTTTCTTCAATGGAATTGATCCACCAATGGCTGCCTTCCAAATAGTTGCTCCCATTGTCTTCAAATATAATTTCATCTCTATTCTCCAAGTAGAATAGTCTTCCTAATCAAGGATTGGAACTTCATCATTCATTTGTGTGTCTATGGATCTCCTTCAAGCTTGTTAAGGCTTGTAGTGAAGGCTTGCTTTGATACCAATTGTTGGACACACCTACCACACTTAGAGGGGGGGTGAATGAGTGTGGGGCTCTTTTACCCAAAACTTCCCTCTTCACATAAAACTCCTTAGTTAACATTTAACATTTATTCATTACCCATTGCTGCCATTTATAAACAGATAGATGTGAACATACATCAACAACACATATCATCAATAAGTCATCACCACAAGTAACACAAAGAACACAAGATGTATGTACAATTTTTCTTTTTATTATGGACAACAATCCGGGGTTTATCAACAACAACTGAATATACTACAACTCTACAAGAGCACCAACTCTATACTGCAAGACTCAACTTACACCCTCAACACCAACTAAGATGAGGCAACAATACTCAACAGATATCAATCTATCAACATGTACGCGACCTGTGAGTAGTGTAGCCCGTGTGTGTACGTGTCCTGACTCACTATAGCCTGCGTGTGCACGCGACCTAGCTCACTACAGCCCACGTGTGCACGCGACCAGTGTATAATGCAACATGCGTATGCTTCTGAGCAACTAGGGTTTTGCTTTGCTTCACATGCTCAGATCCTCTGCAACCTGCAATCACTTTCTCTTCTGTCTTCCACTGTCCAAACTAACCCACAACCAGTCACAACATCTCCAAGCTCTCCAATAGCTTGCTCGTGCTCCACAATAGATCAATATGAATGCTATCTCAAACATGTATAAACATCTAGTATACCATAACAATCATGTCACCACTGAATCACAAGAGTATTGATCACTCCATCAACCAAATCAACCAAACTGAACCACATCATAGAAGCCATACCAAGAATTCCCTAAGCATTCCCATCACATCAAACAATAGTATTCATAAAGACAATAATGTAATCATACCAGTGTCTCAGTGATAGATCTGAGGCCATAGAATGCAGATCTGGAACCTGCCTAATCATCCAAGAGCTTGGCACCAGCTTAAACACAAGTCTTTACTATTCTGTCCACCATATGCTCCCTGTCTTTAGACAACCCGCGTATACCTTAATGTATACACACCCTAAGCACAAACAACCCACATATACCTTAGAAACTAGGGTTTTTGAAGTTCCGAGAATTTTTCCGTCAAGATCTCCGACATTGCTGAAACTTTGATGCATCCATGAGGTCCTCTTCTCTCTCTCTTCCTCAGAATAGATCTTCAATCATGCTCAAGAGATCCACACCAATAATGCTCAAGAAACTCTCCATCAATACTAAAAAAAATATTCACAAGAAGCTCTCCATTGATCCACAAAAAAGATTCTCACCAAATGTACATTTTACAAGAGATCCTAGATTCTTATATATACTTTCATCTTCTAGGTCACTTAACCCATTTCTAAGTTATTTAACCTATTTTCCTTATTTTAGGGTTAACCACTTTCCATGAATAGAAAGTTCTCCAATACTTTATCATTTAAATATTCCTTCTTGGTTTTATCACTTCTTTTTATTATTTAAATAATCCATCTTGATTTTGTCACTTTACTTTGTCATTTAAATAATGATTTATTCTTTTCAAGCACTTTGACTTCTTTGACCTTGGGGGCTTCAAGCCTTCATATGAGGGTCCTCCAACTTCATAAGGCCATAACTCTCAAATCGTGAGGAGTTATGTGACATTCCACATACCACCGGAAATGGCATGACAAACACTATCAATCTAGGATAGTTTCACCAACTTCATTGATCTTCATCTCATTATTCCACATACAAGAATGGGTCCTCCAACCGTTCTTCTAGAATAACTCAATCCGCAAAGCGTCTTCCCGTGAGGGCTTTAAACATAAGGGGACCAATTTGAAGTTCATCCATTTGTGCACCTTATCAATCATGATAAGACAATAATGAGTCATCTTTTCATCAAACAAACTATGCATCATCATGTATCAATGACAACTCATCGATCCATCTTCATCTATGCATCATTATATCAATGATCCATCTTTATCAATTGGTTTCCACTTTGACATCTATCATTCTCATCAAGGACAATACATATACATTGTTCATCAATCATCAATCAATCAATTACTTGACATCAATCAATCAAACCATTTACATCAATGACATATGATCCAACAATCTCCCAAATAATCAAACCATTGGCATCAATGACAACATGATCCAACACGATGCTCCCAAAATTATGTAAAGCATTCTCAAATGCCAAATTGTCCTCCATAAATGCATGATCAAGTAAGACGTGTGGCATGTCAGGGCTCCCAAGAGTGGACGACTCACTCAAATGATGTGAAAAGGCATGAAGAGGGGCTCAAAAGTGAAAAATTCCCTCCAAAGGATGCAATGTTTCATCCACAAGGTGCAATGCCCTCCTCAAAAGCACCAACCACCTCCATCAAGCATGCAAGTAGCTTCCTCACCATCCTCCAAAGGAACAAGGCTCATCCCAAGTCATATCCATGCTAAGTACATCGTCCAAAGTAAAGCCCAAGTGACCCAAAGTAGTCATCAATCCAGGAGCATGTACACAAGTCCAATGTAAGATAAAAAGTGAGTCATGTCAAATGAAATGCCATTAAGTAGATCATATTAAGTATCATCTTCTAAATTCACAATAAATCATAAGATTCATACAATTTATCAAGTTTAAGTACAATGGGGGGGGGGCATCATTAACCCCTATTACATGTGTCAACACCCAAGAAGAGAAAAAGTTCCCCCAAAACCCATCAAGGATCAGATGTAGTGATAGATGGTATGGTTTGGCAAGAAACTTCATGAGTTGCATTGCATAACCATGTGATGTTGTTTAAGATATTCATCCACGTGAGTTCCTTTGAAGTGTGAGGGAGCATATATGCATTGAGTTTCCTTTTCATCGACACTACGTTTTTCTACCCCTTATTTGTCTTTTTCTTTGTTCATTTAACATTTTTTGGCTTTTGACTTTTATTTTATTTTGACTAGTCCCCTTTTTAGATGTGGATTTTATTACATAGGACGTGGGGTAATGGCCTCATAGCGAGGAGGCATTGTTCATGCTTTATTTCCTTTGGTTTTTTACTTTTCCTTTCTTTTTATCTTTTTATTTGCTCTTCACCTCGAGCTTATAGCTATTTTAGAGTGAGACTTTTGTTAGGATATTTAGACACTTAGGAGTTAGTTAAGATCTACTTGGTCTAATATGTCGTTAGCTAAAAGTGTGTTTCTTAGTGTGTTTCTTTAGTATGCATTTGTAGTTAGGAAATCCGATGGTCACGATATGTTCTAGACATAGAGTGATCCGATGGTTCATACTCTCCTCGATCTTAACGGCTATTGATCCGTGGATTAGCACCCGATTGGTCCATGATCTCTATTTAAAGAGCATGGAGGGTCATTTGTCGATGATCGATTGTGAGAAACTCTCTTGTAAAATCTCTCTGTAATATTTTTCTTTGCATTAATAAATTGCTCCAAGTGGCTGCGTTGGCTGGGGTCGTGGATGTTTCCCCGTAGGGGTTTTACCACGTGAAAACATCGATGTGTTGATCTTTGATCTAGTTATGTGAGTGGTTACTGAAGGTGTTCGTCCTTTGTTGGAATACGTGTGTTGTCAAACATGGTATCAGACCTGTTTGAGGACTTGCTCCTGTTGTAGATCGAGATCATGAAGCCGAGTTGCCTCATCTCCATTTTTCTGGAATTTCCATACATTTATGAGTGAGAGGACTGTTCCATTGCATCCAGAGCACTCGTTTCATTTAGGAAAACTTTTCGTTTCATTCGAAAAGGTTTCCGTTTTCCCAAGATACGACCATTACAGTGAGATCTGGAGGTATAAAGCTTGAATAAGCATTTTTTAAAATTTCTGCAAAGTTTTATTTTGCTTTTATTTCGGTTTGTATTTTTTATTTCCGGGTTGTTACTCTTTTAAATCTGCGTATGCTCTTTGCCCTGTTCCCTGTGCGATCTCGGCAAATCAGAAACAGATAGGAAAAGGTGTATCTTCCGGATAAGCTAACCAAGATCTAACCCTTGTTGTCATCGAGAAGCGATTTTTTTTTTCTTGTGTGAAAAGAGTTTTTTTTTAGCATGCTCTCCAAGGCTGTCTTCAACAACTTTAGCATGCTCTCCAAGGCCGTCTTCAACAACAACAACAACAAAAACACCCCCAATCCTCCTTCTTAACATTACAATATGTTTTGCTAGACCATTTGATTAAAACTTGCTTTATTAAGTAAGAGGTCTTGAGTTCAAGTCTCTCTTTTGTTACCTTTTTTGAAAAAGTTCATGTTAAAAATTGTAAAGTGTATTTCACTTCAAGTATAAAAGTGAATCACTATAAGTAGCTTTATATTTTATTTTAAAGTTATTTATTTTGCATGCAACTTTTTTGTTATAAGGTAACTTCATTGTAAAAGTGATCCCCACTTCTCTTTATAAAAGTGGGTCATTTCATAAAGTAGCTTACACTATCACGTGGTTATTTGGTTACCGTTTATGCCTTTTTAAAAAAAGGCATAGCTCTCACATCGAAAGTCCGTTTTCAGTGTCGTTTTTTTTAAAACCGCATAACTTTTCAAGATCTTTCCATCAAGATCATTAGTTTCAGTTTTTAAATCTGGATTACCTTCATATTTAATATGGCTTCTACAAGCAATGTCTTGCTTACCGACAATAAATACTTCCAATGGAAATCCCATATGGAAGATTTATTAAGAAGTAAAGGCCTGTACCGGATTACCCTGGGAAAAGAAACAACACCCACTAATGATGACAATAAAACCAAATGGGATAATAGGAGTGACAAAGCACGTGGACTGTTGGGTCGCCAAAGTACCATCTTTTTACCAACCTTTCACTTCACTTTTAACCATATTTCGCTTTCTCATACCCTTACATTAAACCATTTTCATGATTACATGGGCTTTAGACATATTATTTTCCAATGCATCTATTTTAGTGTTTTTGAGTGAATTTATGATTAAATATTGGAAGAATAACATGTTTTCACTTATATATGAAAGTGGGATGAGTTTCATGATGTTTACAGGTGTATTTAAAGACTCCAACCAAGTCAAACTTGACCATCAAGCCTCAAATTCGAATATCCTCTTCAACCCTTTGAAGATTTGATTTGGAGATCTACTCAAGTATCTTGAATGGAGATTAATCATGAAAGAGAGATTTCTGAGAGGATTTGTAGAGATATCACTTGATAGGTGTGAGCACATGGTTGTAACCAAATGAGAGATTTGTGGATCTAGGAGAGATTTGTGGATCTAAGTTATCTTAATTTTTGTATAAATAGGAGTGCCTCCTCCATTTCAAGAGGAGGACTCTTGGAGCATTGTATCCAACTTATGATGGAATAAGAATCAAGCTTTCTTTTCACATCAATTTCCATTCTCTAGTTTAGATTTAGAATGCTTTAGTTTATGTGTTACTTTGTTCTTAGGAGAATTGAGCTCACTCCAAATAGATCATCGTAGCATTTTCTTCTTGTTCTAATACTTTGAATAGGTTTATATGCTTTATTGTTTTTATTAGAATTATCTTGATGATATTGATTGTTGATAGGTTATTTGAAACATTCCGAGAAGACCTCCTGAAAGGAGCTAGTGTTTTCATGCCTACAACAACTAAGCCCTTTTAACTGTATTTATTTTCAATGCATGAGTGTTTACTTGATGATCTTGATTGTTGATAGGTTTTGTAAAACATCTTGAGAGGACCTCCTGAAAGGGAGCTAGTGTTTTCTTTCCTACAACAACTAAGTATTATTAAGTGGAATGAAAGAGTTAGGATTTGATTGAATTTTCTTAGATTAGAGTTAGGTGCCTACTCCTGCATATATAGTGCATGTGCTTCGTAAGCCTACGAACCTCGGATTGACAAATTAAATGGTTGGGCAATTACTACAACAGAATTAAACGATAATATTTTCGTCTAACATTTTGGCGTTGTTGCCAGGGAAGCACAATGGATTGAGGTATTAGTTTTTTTTTTTTCATTTCAATTCATGCAAGTGTGATTAGACATGATCCTAACTCCGAGTTGACATACGAGTAAGGACATGTAGGGTGTAAATTTTAATTTCTGCAAGATTAGTTTAAATTTTTGCAAGTGTGATTTTCAGTTTTTCTTTTATTTTTGATTTGGGTGCAGTAAGAACCCCTTTTCGCAATATGATTTAACTATGAGTGTAAGCTTGGAACAACTCACTCATATCCTTGCAAAAGTCAGGATCTCCTCTTCTCACAAAGAGGAGATCTTGATAGCAGTCGAGGGCTTAATTCCTCCTCTAACAACAAACGACGAAACAACATACAAGGAACTCTGTACATCTGATGAGGAACAATCATGCGAGCAAGAGATTGAGGAGGATAACGAGGAGTGGCGACATGATCTGAGGAGTGAAAACTATGCCTACGAAAACATTATCGAACAATGGTTTCAAGTAGGTACCAGGTTAGATCCATTTAGTTTTTCTTTTTATTTTGTTAATTTACAGTTTCGACACTTAATTTCGTACGTTTATGTATATTTTCGATTGTCATTTGCGAAACTCACATTGAACATATTCTTATTACTATTGCGCTCATGGTTACATTGGATCTTTGACTACACATAATCAATTTCTAACTTCTAATTAGAAGTAGGATAGGTAGAATAAAACATATCAGTTTTAGTTTTTTTTGCTTTCAATAAGTATGCTCTCCTTCGCGCTTCGTGCGATCGCGGGGATCAGAAAATAGGATGACTAAAATTGATTTCAGGAATTTTTTAATTGTTGATGATTACATAAAAACTGTCTAATCTATTTCCGTCTACAATTATTTCCATTTGCGCATTAAATTTTCAATAAGTTTGAGAAGTAGTTGGAATTCATTGCTATAAGTTGAGTAACTTCTGAAGTGCGGGCAATTATTGAAGGTCAGTTCCTGTCAATGCGTGCACACACAGATGAGGACATTTACCAAACCACCTACAACCAGTTTCATCCATTTGATATAGTTAGCCAGTCAATAACATTTATATATCAAAAATATTTTCTGCAGCTGCCATAAGTCTCTGAATGATGGTAAGCAAAAGCGTCACCCTCAAACACAACTAAGGTCAGTGACTTTCTATGAAAATAGTATTATTTAAGCCACCAATGGCAAGCATGCAACCATCTTGCTTTCACTCACGATTCACCTTGTGGATGAGGAATGTATCTATTTAGTATCAATCTGCTCCACCAACTCTTGCTCAATTTTCATCCTCTCAGACATAATAGAGCTATACTTGGAGTATAAATCCTTGTCACCAGCAGGGGCAACAAGTTTACATGCCAATGATGTATCTTCTTATTTTTCTTCGTATAGATGTGAAATAGGTACAAATTTACCTTCCTTTTGGCATACCCATCCATGAGTTGCCCTTAATGCAGCACCTAGAGAAGTAGAATCTGGCCTTTCAACAGTTTAGACAGTGCAACCAAAAATTGAAGCAATGACTGAAAGGAGCTGACTATTTGTAGATGCTCCGCCAATTGCCATCAGTCGTTCTGGTGGTGTTGGCATCAATCCAGAGGAATAATAGTGAACTCGTGGCAGAATCATATCGTTTTCAACAGTTGGTGGAAGCTCTGTAACGGAACTAAAGGTTCACCATCCTTGCTGTCGTTTATGTTCTTGTATGAGTCTGCATGCATGTAACCACAAACACTCTGCAACAAGTCGCGAGCTGCCCCTTAACCCTTACCATTACCTTTTTTTTTTCCGTATATCTTTCTTCTTCTAATATCTCTTCCTAGACGAGACAGACTAAAAAAGATCGGCTCCTTATTGTTACCAAGCCCGATGTTACTTTGCAGGCAGGGAACAACTAGATAGAAAGAGCTAGCTCCTTTCTCAGGCTTATATGTGAAATGAAGATTAGCAAGTCGAAGAATGGATGGGATCGCTGTAGTGGAAAAGTCTCCCTCTTCTCGTAGCAGTATTCCTCTCGTAGAGGTTCAAGCACCAATTCATTCAAAGGAACCCTATTTTCTGTTTGATAAGCTTGATTTTTTCCATGTCGTCTAGCATCGACATGAACCCGCACCAATAGAAATAAATAGCCATCTGCAATCCAGGCAGATGAAACCACTAAAACCGAGTCAGGCAGAAGAGAATAAAGTACGAGGGTAATGCAGAGACAGAACACTATCTTTCTGCGATCCATGGTCGCTGTGACACTTCATAGCCCGGGGTTTCAAAGTTGATCTATCCTGCTTAGAAGGGGGTACTCGCACCCTGGTTTCCGATGGAATTTCCGTATGTTGGGATCTTCCCTCCTTGCCAAGTCTCTTTGAAGGAAACGATAATGAAACAGGCGCTGCTAGCAGAGCCCTTAGCTTTGGATGTAGAGATCTCACACCGAGCTATTCAAACAAATTGGAACGGATCTGATAGTGTTGATCCTGGAATATCTCTCTCAGATATTAAATGGATTTTGTTTTATTCAACGGCCTTGCTGGAATGAATGCGCAGGTAAGAGCATGTAGGGATCGGCGAGGTAAGCAAATCCCAACATACCCCCTCAAATCTGGTTTTAGATTCATGTTTATCTCCTCTATCTTCGATACGTTCAACCGAGAGATTTTTTTTTTTGCCGGAGGAAATGGAAAAACGACATATTATTTAATTATAAAATGGTAAGGATCTGTTTTTTTGGAGCAATTCCTGCCCGGATCGGTGGACGAGAATCTCAAGTTTCTGTCAGTGGTGACGGGACCAAATCCCTCTATCTCTGGCCTTTCTTTGAAAAATACACTTCCGTTGAGATTGGTTGCCTAGCCGAAACAATTTTGAGCAAGTAAATCTTCAGCTCTCTTGTTGGTGTTGGTTTCTGTTAGATAATACAAAATACAATTATCATAGTTTATAAAAGTTAGAATCAAATGATTATTAATTTAGAATATTAAATTAATAATCTAGAATATTTGATTAATAAATATAGACTTTTAGAAATAAATTATTGTTGTAAAAGATATGACTCTAGAGAGGTGTCGTATCTTAGGCTCTAAAATAGGAGTATTGTTTTAAGATTGTTCAGATAGAATTTATTGTAAATGGACACTTGTTTATTTAATAAGTGATCCATATCTTGAGTTTTTTAGGACATTTAGCTTATATATAGCTCATTGCAAGAGTATTGAGTTGTTCGGGTGTAAACTCTTGCAAAATTTCTTATGTAATTTATTTTCCTATTAATAAAAGTGTGTGTCTGAGGACACTTCGACAATTATTGTGGTATCAGAGCTCCAATAATGTTGCTGAACTGAAGAAGAGATTAGCTGATCTGAGGAAGAGATCCCAGCATTACAGACCAAGGAAAGTCGACGCATACTCTGTTAGTAAAATCGGGTGGGTTTCAATAAATATGTCCCATCTTCTCCACAGAGGATCTGCGGCTCTGAGTAGTTGATCTGCCAGATATTCTGAGGTTAGAGCTTCAAGCCATGGCTACTGCTACCTGCCTTGCCACCGCATATTCTTCTTATCCACGCGAATTGGTTTGATCTGCCAGAGAGAATTGAACACGCGACCTTCTCATTTTGAACGGAAAACGAGCGAGAGGCAAAAGCTTCCTCCTCAGATCTGCGTTCTGCCCGATTCAGTAAAAGTTGGCCCTTCACCATGTGATCTAGTAAAATGTGAAAAAGGATCTAAAGAGAACAATAATATGCAGAACAATATTCCAAATATTTGAGCATTTTCAAAAGATTTGATTAGAGGACTCACCTCATCTGAAGAGAGGAGACCTGGCATAATTGTCGTCACACTAAGTGGAATCTTGGAGGAAGGCTTGGAAAGTGTATCTTCAATTTTGGAAAGTGGTATATGTGCATTGCCTTCAGCTATTGCCGATTTTTGGATTAGTTTAACTGGATGCATTGCCCGCCATGTTTCAAATATTGTCATGATGAAAATGAACCATTCACCTGTTGGCTCTTGTAACGCATGATCCATTATGTTCTTTATTTATTGTATATTGGTTCGTTTGTATTGATTTAAGTGCCAAGTTCGGTGATAAACAGTTCAAATATTTTTTTTTGGAGGTAACAAAAATTTTGTAACTCGAAGTAATTTTTTTTTTTACTTTGAGGGGGGGCAAGATTGCCAGATTTTTTGTAAAAGTGTAAAATTTTGAAAGTTCCTTGGAATTTGACTAGAGCCAAGTACAAAGCTCAGTCATTTTTTCCTTGTTTCAATGACTATACGAGGGTCAAGGCCAAGCCCCGATAGATCATCTTTGGTGTGATGCGTTTGCTGTGTTGTTCATCTTCATATTTCTTGGCGTAATTATTTTTGGTGCGTAAATTCAACAAACTACAATGTCAAAATTAATTAATTTATTCTCCGACTCAGATAAACTTGAAGGCACAAAATCATACAAGACATGGAAACGACTCATTGAAAGCACTCTCATTTACAATGAACTTTGGCGTGATATCTGTAATGAAGATACTAAGTCCACTAAGCCGACAGATGCAGCGACATTAGCAAAATGGGAAGTTAAAAATGCCAAAGCATTAACACTTATTAAATCTTCAGTTAATGATGAGATGTATGTTCATATTGAAGATACGACTGATGCGTGGTCTGCTTTGAAAGTTTTTAAAGATTTATTTGATACTCATCCTGAATCCAAGAAAGTTGATCTTCAATTAAATTTGCTTCAACAAAAATTGACTGAAGGCAGTGATGTCCATGAATATATTTCCAGACTTAAGAATATTAAGCAGGAAATACTAAATGCGGGTTTTCAAGCAGTAGATGATAGTTTCATGACCACAATCTTAATCGCTGGATTGCCTTCTTCCTATACACATTTTTTGGAGACTTTACAAGTCACTGGCAAGTTAGACAAGCTTACATTTGATGCACTAAGTGAACTATTATCACAACACAATAAAAATTTTGGAAAGAAAAAACAAGTTGGTGAAGATGTTTTTTTTACAGAAGCAAGCACAAGTAAGACTTCAAGTGATAGTTATAGCAGTAGAGGAAGAGGAAATTTTGTACAAGGTCGTGCAAGAGGCCAACATAGAGATACCAATTTTCAATGCAGAGGCAATACTCAAGGCAGAGGCAATAGTCAAGGAAGAGGGTATTTTCAAGGCAGAGGAAACAATCATGGCATAGGATATTTTCACGCAAGAGGAAATAGTCAAGGCAGAGGCTCTTTTCAAGGCAATAGTCAAGGTAGAGGACAGAGTCCGTCCAAAAATCAAAACAGGGGCAAAGGATAGAATTTTGGCAGAGGGAGAGACTTCAGTCAAATTGTTTGCAGAAGGTGTAACAAAGTTGGTCATTATGCAGAAGATTGTCGCAATTCCATTGATAAAATTGCCAAGTTTCATCAAAACACAACTCAATTTGCAAATGATCGACAAGATGATGATTCAGAATATGTGTTTACCTCATCTTCAACATTACAGATTTCCATTGATTTTCAAAGTGATTATGAAGATGCTTGGATTTTAGATTCAGGAGCATCTCAACACATGACTTTCAGACATGACTTCTTTTGGAATTTTCAAGAATGTCATCTTAATTCTGTTTTTCTTGCAGATAATACTAAACATACTCCTTATGGAAGAGGAATCGTTAAAGTTTATTTACCTGATATTGGAGAACGACTAATTTCAAATGTATGGTATGTACCCACTTTCAAAAAGAATTTGTTGTCTTTAGTCACAATTTGACAAGCAGGACATCAGGTAATTATGGAAGATGGCTTGGTGAAGATAAATTCAGTCAAACAAAATATCAAAACAGTGATGACAGGATATGAAGACGGAAAACTGTTAAGGATAAAAGGAACAATTATTCCAAGACATCCAGACTTTGCAGGATCAGTAAGAACAGGTATCTCCCTTATCAGATTGTGGCATGTGAGATATGGACATCTCAACTTTGATACTCTGCCTCAACTGCAAAAACAAGGGATGGTTAAGGGACTTCCCACTTTAAAAAAGGACACTTCAAAATGTGAAGCATGCATTTATGGCAAACAAAATTGAGAAAGTTTTTCAACAAGTTCATGGCGTGCAAATCGACGGTTGCAACTAGTTCACAACGATGTTTGTGGATCTCTAGAAAATTCTTTCGGTGGTTGCAAATATTTTTTACTCTTTGTTGATGATTTCAGTAGAATAACTTGGGTTTACTTCTTGAAACAAAAGTCAGAAGTATTCGACAAATTTAA
>JASDQU010013720.1:312376-327087 GCA_032191745.1 Picea mariana
CGACGACACTGCACCCACATCCTTACACCATCGACTGGCTTCGCCAAGGAAGATATCTCTATGTCAGCCAATAGTGTTGTCTGTCGTACGACATCAAGCCTTTCAAATATGAGGTATTGTGTGATATTTCTCCCCTTGAAGTTTGTGATGTTCTTTTAGGACAACCAGATTTGTGGAAGCGTCAGGTTGTGTATGAGTCTAGACCCCGCAGTGTTATTATTACTTTGGGTAGACAATTATACATGATACCAGAGGTAGTGCCGCCTACCACTATTTCTTTAATCTCTGCTAGGCAATGGAATAAGGTGATTTCATAAACCAGGAAGTTTTTCTTCTTTGTGATCTGTGCTCACAGTAAGAAGAAGGTCGTCGCCACATCCATGGCCTCTACACAGAGCCTCTCTTTGAAGTAGAAGCAAGTAGATGGGATCATGGAAGAGTACAAAGACATCTTCTCCTCACCCACCAGGGTACCGTTGCACTGCCAAGTCAAGCATCCATTTGATCTGACCTTTGGTGCACCTCTTCCTAATGGACCAGTCTATCGTCGCTCGCTGATGGAAAATGACAAAATCAAGCATCAGATCCAAGAGCTTCTTCAAAGGGGGCACATCAGACCCAACTCCTCCCCTTGTGGAAGCCCAATTTTACTGGTGAAGAAGAAGGACAGGACCTGAAAACTCTGCATTGATTACAGAGCATTAAACAAAATAACAGTCAGAAACCGGTACCCAATTCCCAGGATTGATGACCTTCTTGACCGACTCAAGGGAGAAAAATTATTCAACAAGATTGACCTAAAGTCTAGCTACCACCAGGTTTCCATCGAACCAATTGATGTATGGAAGACAACCTTCAAATATAAATAAGGTCTCTTCGAATGGATGGTCATGCCATTTGTCTTAACAAATGTACCATCCACTATCATGAGGTTGATGGATGATGTATTGAGACCCTTCACCAACTCTTTTGTGGTGGTATATTTGGATGACATCCTCATCTTCAACAAAACTTGGGAGGAGCACATGTGACATATTCAACAGGTTTTGAGCACTCTACGACAACCCAAGTTATATGCCAACTTGGAAAAATACTCCTCTGGAATTAACATGGTTCAATACTTGGGATACATTGTTGATGAGCATGGGGTACATGTTGATCGATCTAAGAACCAAGTCATTCGTGACTAGCCAGCCCCAACCACACTAACCAAGATTCAAAGATTCTTGGGACTGTCCAACTTCCTCCGACAGTTCATGTTGGGATTCTCCCATATTGCATGGGCTCTCGGCCAAGTGACCAAGGGCGGTGGCAGGGAAAAGTTCGTGTGGGGGAAGAAACAACAACGAGCATTTGATGATCTAAAGCATCACTTGTGCTCATCTCCAGTGCTCTCCTTTCTCGATCTGTAACAACTGTTTGATATTGAGATTGATACATATGACTATGTTGTAGGTCCAATTCTCACTCAAAACAGTCATCCGGTGGAATACCATAGTGAGACACTCTCAGATATTGTCCAGAAATACCCCACCCATGACAAGGAAATGTATTCCATTGTACAAGCTCATCGTCAATGGAAACATTACATTCTGAGAAATGAGACAATCATCTAGACTTATCACAAGCCCTTGCAGTTCATACAAACACAGGGGAAATTGCAGAATGACCGCCAACAAAAGTAGTCCACCTACCTGCAACAGTTCCATCTCAATATCAAGTATAAGACAAGGAGCTCAAATCGTGTTGTTGACTAACTCAGTCGACCTCCCATGGTTTCACTCACGACTGTGCTCCATTCCCGTGGACATGAGGCATCTAAGTGGCCCCAACTTTATCAACAAGATCCATACTTCGCCACCACCTATCAACTCTTGGGTACAGGCGCGACTATCACCGATTTTCACATTCAGGATGGACTGCTATGCCATCTGGGCCATCTCTGTGTTCCTGCAAGCGAGTGTGCAAAGATGATTTGGGAATCCCACTACAGTCGTATGGAAGGACATTTTGGAGTGGAGAAAACTATGGTCGTTCCACATAAACATTTTTATTGGCCAAAACTTTGACAGGACGTCAACAAGTATATCATATCTTTCACTGCTTGTCCCATTGCCAAGCCAGCCATCAAGAAGCAATGCTTAAACACCCCTCTTACTACTCCCGAGAAGCCATGGGAATCCATCTCAATAGAATACATGTCTGGCCTTCCATCCACCAAGTAAGGAAATGATAGTGTATTTTTGGTCATTGAACGGTTTACGAAAATGGCCATCCTCACAACCTGCAAGAAGAATAACACAACTATAGATACTGCCAAGCTCTTCTTCAAACGAGTGTGGGTCCATTTTGGGATACCACATACCATCATCTCTGACCAGGAAAACAGGTTCCTCAACACATTTTGGTCAAGTCTCTGGTTACTGTTGGACACCAAACTCACTAAATCCACTGCTTTCCACCCCCAAATAGAGGACTTCAATTAGATGATTATGCACATCATGTGCATTTAAAACTTTAAGCATATTCATACATGGGATGCGAGTCTTCCCTATGTTCAACATAGTTACAATAGGGCTCTCCATAGCTCCACCGACCATAGCCCATTTTAGGTGGGGCTGGGATTCCAACCCTTGGGTCCCTTTGATGTTGCACTACCTCTTGCCACCACACAGACAAACTCTTCCCATGTTCATTCTGAGACTGATAAAGACACCAGATTCATTGAGAGGATTCATCACATCTGCCAATAAGTCCATGAGATTTTGCAGAAAGCCAATGCTAAGTACAAGCAACGCCATGATCAACCACAGGGTACCACACTAGTTTCAAGTTGGAGACAAAGTATGGTTACATTTGTAGAAGGAGCATCTTACAGGGCCCCATTGGAAGCTACGCCCACTTCTCTATGGGTCTTACACTATCACTAAGGTTGTGGGTAGAAATGCTTTTGAGTTCAACACTCCACCCTTCTTTGGCTTGCACCCAGTGTTTAATGTGGACCTCCTTCAACCATATTTTCCACCATTATTGGACACCTCATAGATTGAAAAATAGTCGACACCAACAGAGCTCAACCATGATTGCATGGAACAAGCATCCACTAATAAGATAGTGGACACACAGGTCAAGGGCACTCGCCAGCAGAGGATCCAACTTTATTGGGTTGTCAAGGAAGAGAAACTCCTACACCAAGGTAAGTGTCGCACCCGAGGCCAAATTCAGTAGAAGTTTCCTCACCTAATGGGGGAACTCAATGCAATGGAGACCACTGGTTCCTAAGGGGGGGGAATGATCTAGGTGGATATTGGTGGCCACCCACCTATTCCAACTAGCTCCTCTTGACAATTTTTGGTTCAACATGTTCTTCTGTAATTCTTTTTAATTGTGGGTTATACACTTCCGGGGAATCCCTACAAATATTCCACGTGGATACTAGTGGCCTCCCACCTAAGCCAACTAGCTTATTTTGTATGTTTTCATGTCAGCACATCTTGTTGTACTTCCATGGCCGTTTTGGGGCCCTAAACACTATTTTTTTTGGCTCTCCACAGTCGAACTATAACAAAGTCATAGTTTGACAGCATACTGTGTATATCTCTAAAATACCTTTCCAACGGGCTATCACACACCTAAAACTAAGGTCGTATGCAAAAGTTATGACCCCAGGAAGTTGATGTACCAAATTACCCATAGGGGCCCACATAACTTTTGGTGTTTCATCTCCTAGGGTTAGGTTTTTGGATGTCTATGGTTTTGGCATTCATAAATAATATCAAAAAGGCCTCTGGAGCCTCATTGTAATCATTCTGCTCAGACGGATGCGCATAACAACCACATCTTTTCTCAAAGATATCTATCACTATTCAAGCAAGTGTTTCAGTTCTGCAGTTTTACAGTTTCAACCTATTTCATTTATTCGATAGAAGATATTATTCACTGGATATCTGTGTTGTTCTTCATATCTCTGTATTTATTATATTCAGTTTGTTAATTAGTTCATTCCACTCCTAAATCCAGATAAGATGATCCAGTTATATTGTTGTTATATGTGGATGACTTATTCTTAACTAGAGAAGAAAAGCTCATCACTAATTGTAAGAATAAGCTCGCTGCAGAATTTGAGATGAAAGACCTAGGCCTAATGCACTATTTATTAGGTCTTGAGGTTTGGCAGAGCCCAGAGAAGATCTTCCTTAACCAAGGGAAGTATGCAGTTGAAATACTAAAGAAGTTTGATATGTTAGAGTGTAAATCCATAAATACACCCATGGAAACAAAGTTGAAGCTCCTAGTTGATACTTCGTCAGAATTGGTTGATGCTACATTGTATAGATAGATCATTGGATCGTTGATATATTTGATGAACACTAGGCCAAACATATGTTTTGTTGTGAACACCTTGAGTCAGTATCTAGTAGAGCCCGGATGTGTTCACCTTGTTGTTGCAAAACATGTGATGAGATAACTTAATGGTACGTTGGACTTTAGTCTCTGCTACAATGGAGATCAAGACTTCAAACTGATTAGTTATACCAATTTAGATTGGGCTAGAAGTGTTTCTGACAAAAAGAGCACTTTACGTTGAAGCTTCAGTCTAGGGCCAGCCATGAATACATGGAAGAGTAGGAAGCAATCTAGTATTTCTCTTAGCACAACATAAGCATAATACATTGTTGCATGTTCTTCCAGTTGTGAATCCATATGGCTACGGAAGTTGTTGACAAGTCTATTTGATTTGGAGATGGAAGCAACTGTGATTCTATGTGATAACTAGAGCTATATAAAGATGACAGAGATCCCTGTGTTCCATGACAAGTGGAAGCACATAGAAATTCGGTATCACTACATTCGTGATATGGTGCAGAGGGGAGTCATACAACTCCAATATGTTGGCATAGATGAGCAGGTTGCAGATGTGTTGACCAAGCCTCTATCTCGTGTAAAGTTGTAGCACTTTTGAGACAAACTTGGTATAGTCTGAAAGGACCTCCCTTGAAAGGGGGAGTGATGTTGATGAAATTATGGTATACTAACCAATAGAAGGTAGCTCAGTTAGGATTTTATATCCTAGGGGACTGATCATCCTTGGACAGATCCCGAAGGTTTAGTAAGGATGGTATGTCAGAGTACCTGTGCATGTATATGATAGCTATGGTCAGTAGTGGTAGCTCCGTTAGAATTTTTATAATCCTAGGGAATATTATGATTCCTGGGCAAATCATGAAGGTCCGATAAGGACGATCTGTCAGAGTACCACATGGTAGCTCCGTTAGGATTTTACATCTTAGGGAATCTTACGATTCCTGAGAAGCTCCTTAGGGACTGTCCAAAAAATGTTGTTGATACACCTGCCTCATTATGTTTCCCCATGATGATGATGATGTTGTTTCCAGCCTTCGTGATGTGATGATGTACTTGTTGTTCTAGCCTTCATGATGTGATGATGTTGTTTCTCCAACCTTCGTGTTGTGATGATGTTGTTGTTCCAACCTTCGTGCTATGATGATGTTGTTGCTCCAACCTTTATGTTGTGATGATGTTATTACTCCAGCCTTCGTGTTGTGATGATGTTGTTGCTCCAGCCTTTGTGTTGTGATGATGATGTTGTTGTTGTTGATGTTATTGATGATGATGATGTATTAGTGTTATATTAATTGATGTTGATGCAGACAATGATGATGCTACTCTAGCTCCATGCTGTGAATGATGATGAGAAAAACTTTCGATGATTTATATATATACCAGTCGGTGTTCTAGTTGTTGTTGATGTTGTTTCCCTCTCTCTCTCTCCTGATGATGTTGTAGAATACCCTTCTTGTTAAGGGGGAGTGTTGAAATATTGTAACTACAAATAGTATTCTATTTATTATTGAGTTATTATTATTTAGATCAATCCCCTTTTGTGGATTGATCATGTCGGGATTTGTAAATGACCAAATATCCTTTTCTGGATTTGTAAAACCCTAATTATATCATGTTAATTAAGAAGTTGGCCCCCATGCCTAATTAAAGTGGTTTTAGCCACTAAGTGAAGAAGTCGGCCCTACCCATTGAAGATACACCTCCCTAGCGCCTGCCAAATAGTATAAATAAGGAGGCTAGTGCTTCATTCATTCACTCACTCAGTGCACTCATCTAGTGCCCAAGTTTGAAGGAAGCTACAGTTGCAAGTTGTCAAAAGAAGGAAGAGAGAGGCGCATTGCTCAATGTTGGATATTCTCTATTGTTTTGGTTTATTGTCTTGGCTATCTATATTAAGAAATTTTTTGCTGGGTTTTCTCCCCCATGAGGGTTTCCCAGGATAAATGTTGTGTATCTTGTGATTGTGTTTCTCTCAGTGATCATGCATATGTTATTGTTGTCTAGTAAATTGAAAATAAAATTAATAGCTTCTCTAAAATTAACATGGCATCATAGCTAAGATGAAGAGATCCCCTTTCACTTTATAAGAAAAAACGTCGTTGTTGTCATACAAGAAAATTAAGGCTTTTTGTTGAAGAGGAATTTCAGGCTAAAAATTTCTAGGGAAGTGCACCCTAGCCTAGCGAATTCATTGGCAACTTGAGCGCACTTTTTCAGTGGACAGAACTCCTAGAAAGAGAAACCCTAGTTTTCATTGGTACCAGAAAACAAAAAAACTAGGAAACCAGAACCATTACCTGATATAGCAGTCCAGATTTGTGCAAGCTCAGTTTCAAGAGGTAAAAGTTGGATTTTTATAAAACTGACTGCACCAGGCTACTCGCATCAGCCAAGTTCATCTCCTGGTAAGTTCTTATCTAAATTATGAGCACTTTCATTTTTTGGTCATTTTCCCAACTCCAGGTCAAGATGTCTGCAAGCACCAAGCTTGTTGACAAGTTAGAAGGTGTGGATAAATTTCATTCCTGGAAATATATGTTTTCACTCATTCTTGAAGAGAATGACCTAGCAAGATTCATCAAAGAAAATGTACCAGAACCTGCAGATGCTACAACTAAAGAAAAATGCCAGAAAGAGATGGTTAGAGCCAAAAGAATCATTGCAGACTTTATCAAAGATCACTTTATCCCTCAAGTGGTATCTAAATATACCCCAAAATAAATGTTTGATTCCCTAACCATATTGTATGAAGGAATAAACATTAACCGGAAGATGAACTTGAGAACTCAACTCAAGAATACAAAGATGCATAAAGGAGAAACAATTCATGAATATTTCTCTAGAATCTCTCAATTCAAGGAACAAATAGAAGAAATTGGAGATACCCTAGATGAAGATGAACTCATAATGAAAACTCTTAATGGTCTCATAAGACTTTGGGATTCATTCATCCAAACCGTTTGTGCCAGAAAGGAGAAACTTCAATTTGACATTCTTTGGGAAGAATGTGTTCAAGAAGAAGCAAGACTAGATAACCGAGAAGCAGTATTATTAAGGGATAACGTTCCAGCCCTAGTTTCTCATGCTAAAGGAGGAAAGATAAGTTCTCACTTCAAGAAGGAGACCCATCTAAATAAGGAGTCTCACTCCCCAAATATATTCATCCATAAAGAATCTCACCCTCCAAGGAAATTCCAGAAGTTTCTGAAAGGTCAAAGAAGAGAAAAGGATTTCTCATCCTACCAATGTTACCATTGGGACAATATGGGACAATTTCTAAGAAGAGACGAATACAAGAAGAACACCATTCCCATACAATTGAATATGAAGAGCCAACCACAAAGATTATTAAAGAAAATATTGAAGACTATGTATTAATCTCTGCCCTCTCAGGATCAATGTCACCTGGTGAGGATACTTGGCTCATAGATAGTGTGTGCTTCCAAGCACATGACAGGTCAGAGAGACATTCTCTCTATCCTTACAGAAAATAACGTTTCGCGGAAAGTTACACTTGGAGATGATTTCCAATACCCTATCAAAGGAGTGGGAGAGTCCAATTACAAACTTGATTCAGGGACCCCAATGAAGATGAAGGATGTACTATATGTAATAGGTATGGTGAATGATTTTATTTCTATATTAAATTTAGATAAGAAAGGCTTCAGGGTTGCATTCATAGATGGTGAAGTCCTCATGTGGCCTAAAGGAAAATCCATAGAAGATGCAATTGTTATTGGAACAGAAGAAGGTGGCCTGCATAAATTAAAAGGTCACTCAGATGCAGGCTTGATTCACTCCACTGAGAGTTCGTGTGAAATTTGGCATAGAAGACTATCTCACATCAACTACAAGTCCTTACCATATGTAAGCAAGGAAGTTACAGGTCTACCTGATTTCAAGGTTGACCATGAAGTTGTGTGCAAGGGATCTGCACAAGGAAAGAACATCAAAAATCCTTTTTCGAAGAGCGACAGTAAAGCAAAAGGAATCTTGGAGCTCATCCACTCAAATGTATGTGGCCCAATGCCATCCACCTCTCTTAGTGGGTATGTATACTATATATCATTTATTGATGACTATTCTCGCAAGACTTGGGCTTACTTCTTGAAATCAAAATATGAAGTGTTTGGAAAATTCAAGGAATTCAAAGGCTTGATAGAGAATCTGTCATAAATAAAAATCAAGATTCTCGGGTCATATAATGGAGGAAAATACACCTCAAAAGAGTTCATAAGTTTTTTCAAAGATGTCGGGATTAAGAGGGAGTTCACCACTCTCTACTATCCTCAACAAAATGGTGTAGTTTAAAGAAAGAACTGAACTATAATGGAAGCAATGAAGACTATGATCCATGATCAAGATCTTCCAATGCACTTATGGACAGAAGAAACAAGAACAACAGTGTATGTACAAAAAAAATGATCCCATAGTGCACTTGAGCTCAAAACCCCCGAAGAAATTTTCTCTAGAAAGAAGCCATACGTAAGCCATCTCAAAATATTTGGTTGTCCAGTGTTTGTACACATTCTGAAAGAGAAGAGAAGCAAGCTAGACCCTTCAGGAAAAAAGAGAATATTTGTTGGACACTGTGAGGTCTCTAAGGCCTTTAGAATTTACATACCAACTTACCATCATATTGAGATCAGTATAGATGTAACCTTTTATGAAGATGCAACACTCAAGAAATCAAGGAGATGTTAGCTTGAAGAAGTATATGAAGAAGAACCTCTAGCTCCCAGAGTTGCAGAACAAGTGAGGGAAGTCATTGTTTCCTCTGATGAGGAGATTCCAAAAGATCATGACATGGTAGAATCTCAAGAACCTCCCAAAATGACGATCTCTCACAAGAGAAAGCCAGCTTGGGCAAGGGAACTAATTCAAGATGGAGAGAAGTATGGTGCCCTAGAAGGAACCATGACAAAAGTCAAGAAACCTAAGCCATTCTCTAGTTATATGGCTTTGATGTGTGATCTCATAGAGAAAGATCCTACTTGCTTTGAAGAATCCATTCAGAAGAAAGAATGGGCAGATGCCATGACAGAAGAATACCAATCCATTATAAAGATTGATGTATGGGAAATAGTTCCTAGACCGAAGAGCAAAGATGTGGTATCTTCCAAATGGATATACAAGATAAAGCATGTTGTCAATGGAAGTATTGATAAATATAAAGGAAGGTTTGTAGCTCATGGATTTTCTCAAAAGGAACACATTGACTAATAAGAGACATTTACTTCTGTAGCTAGATACACTTCTATCAAAACCATCATAGCCCTTGCAGCTAAGATGAAGTGAAAGTTACACCAGATGGATGTGGAAACAACCTTCTTGAATGGTTCCATTGAAGAATAAGTGTATATAGAACAACCCCAAGGGTTTGAAGTTGAAGACAAAAAGACTCATGTATGCAGGTTGAAGAAGGATCTGTACGGATTTAAGCAAGCTCCTAGAGCTTGGTATGGAAGAATTAACAGTTTCCTGATGAGCTTGGTGTTGGAGTTACTTCACACGCACCTAGGATTTATTTTCCCTAAGGTTTTTCCTTGTTTATTAGTCATAACTAGTCATTATCCAGTCTCCTATATTTTAGGGGAGAATATTCTCTTTCAGTTGACCTTTCAGTTTGACTAGTTGAGTTGAGTTTAGATTCTACATTGGTTTTGTCACCATGAAACATTGGGATCATCACCATGATAATTCAACCTTACCTTGGTATCATCACCAGACTGACACATTACCCTTGATTCCCTGATTTAACTCCTCACTACTCTTTGTTCAGTCAGTTAACTAAAGACTAGTTGACTAGTTAACTCAACTAGGTGGTAGTTCACTCCCGTAACTGCTCGAGAGACTAGACTAGGTGGTAGTTCACTCCCGTAACTATTGGTGTGTGTTCATATCACTCTATAACACCACTATGGTGCATTGGTTCTCCTTCAGTGCGCACTCATTGAGTTATACAGAGTATATCATGTGTAAATTATTCATTATTCATAACGGTTAATGAGAATTCTTTCATTCTTTCTCTCCTTCTTCTTCTTTCTCAAACTCTCTCTGCAAATGTGTGTATTATTGTTTAGATAGATATTTTCTATACAGGTTCAACACATTTACATGGTATCAGAGCCGACAAACTGCTAAGCAAAAGCTACACCAAAAATATTTGCAGGTACAAAAGATGGATTTCCAAAAAGAATTCATTCTTACACCTTACAACTATTTTGCATGGAAGGAGAAAATATCCATACATCTCTGAACCAGAGGGTTGTACAAGTTAACCTTGAATACAGATACAGAACCAACATCAGCCATAGAAAAATCCAAGTACTTAAATTGCATGGATGAGGCACTCAGAACAATTTGTAGTCTTATTTCTCCCGATCTCCTTTTTCACATATCTTCCTATAAGACTCCAAATGAAGCCTGGACCACCTTGGAAGGGCTCTTTGGAAAACAGGATGAGATGAGGGGACACATGCTGGAGGTGGAGCTACTCACATTAGATCCAAAAATCTTCGAGAATATCCAAGATTTCTTTACAAAATTCAAGGATTTACTGTAGTAACTCAAAGCTTGCGAGGTTGATAAATCGAAGGAGGAGAAGCAAATGGTTCTCACCATTCTCTCCAAGCTTGGTCCTGAATTCTCTTTATTTGTATCCACATTCCATACTGTCAGAGTCGCCTCCAGAGCCACCTAGAAGATGCCTTCTCTTGAGGATTTTATCGAATCCCTGACACAAGAGAAACCCAAGCTCATCAACATGGGCACAATCAAAGGCCCAAGGGTGCATGCATTCATTGTGCATGATGGCAGCCACAAATATTAGAAATCTAAAGATAAAGATAAACAGAAATCTTATGCACATCCATAGAAGGAAGGGTACACAAAACCCTTCACCGATACCTCTGGATCCAAAGGGGAAAAGGGAAGAAAAGGGGAGAAATGCATGTACTCTCACAAAGGATTCCATTCGGAATCTGCATGCATGAAAAAACAAATAGATATGATGTCTCAAATACTTCAACAAAAAAACTTTGGAGATCACATCCCCGAGGGTGCCAAAAAGAAGAAGCTAGAATATACGAATCCCAAGAAAGGCAATTCTAGCCATGGCTTGATTTCCATCAACTCCTCTCCTGATGCTTGGATCGTAGATTTGGGAGCATCACATCACATGGCTGCATCAAAAGAAATATATTCTTCATTGGATGCATGCAAAGGCCCTCCTATTTTGATGGGGGACAATTCTTCTGTCGAAGTCACCGATAAAGGAATTATTGAACTCACCAATGGAAGCTTTTAGAATGTGCTGCACGTTCCCAAACTTTCCGTCAACCTTCTCTCCATGTATCAGATGATGAATTCTAGCACCAGAAAGAAAGTCATATTCACACTAAATTCCGTGGACATCTATGACATGCAAATGAACTCCAGGGTTGCTACCGGTGAGGTAAATCATCAGCCTAGATTGTATACATGATGATGAAAGTATAATTCATTGAACCTGATTTTGCTTTACTACTTACTCATGCTGATGAAAGTAGTAGGATATGGTACGAAAGGTTTGGACATTTGAATTTCATATACATGCAACAACTTAGCAAGCAAAGATTGGTTGATGGTCTACCAGACATCCATTTCTCCAAGGGAGTATGTGAGGGATGTGTTCTCGGAAAACACCCTCAAGAGAAATTCAACAAAGGAAAGTCTCAACGAGCTTCCGCACCTTTAGATTTGATCCACAGTGACCTTATGGGTCCTTTTCCAGATCCTTCCATCAGCAAAGCAAGGTTTGTTCTGATTTTTGTTGATGATTTCTCACATTTTACATGGATCTACTTTCTCGAGCAAAAATTCGAGGTCTTTCAACACCTCAAAGATTTCAAAGCCTTGGTTGAGACACAGTCCGGAAAGAAGATCAAAGTCCCTTGAACTGATAACGGGGGAGAGGATATAAATCGTGAGATCCATAAGCTTTGCCATGAGGTAGAGATTCAGTTACAGCACACAATTCCCTATACTCCACAGCAAAATGGAGTTGTTGAGTGGAAAAACATATCTCTAAAGGAGATGGCATCTTCCATGTTGCATGCAAAGTCACTACCGCAGAGACTATGGGTCGAAGCACTTAATTGTGCAACATACATCCAAAACAAATCTCCCCATAGATTTTTCAAGGATAAAACCCCCTATGAGGCTTGGAGCGGCCTCAAACCGGAAGTGACCCACTTTCACATTTTCAGTTCACGTGCATGGGCCCGGAATCCCTTTGAAAAGAGGAAGGCACTTGATCCACAGAGCATTGAGTGCATTTTTGTTGGATACCCCGATGGTGTGAAGGGATATAGGCTTATTGATCTTTCCTCGGACCGGATCATCATTGAGAGAAGTGTTGAATTCGAGGAAAGTGTCTCGCATGCACCTCAGCAGCCGCATGCATACACCTTCATTCTTCCACCTATCCGAGATGATGAGCATGCACATACCGACTCTTCTTCATATGAGAGTTCTAATCCAGAGGACTCAAATGATTCAGATTCAGATTCAGTACAGTCGAATGTAGAGTCAGAGCATCCAAATGCAGTTGCAGATCCAGAGTAGAGGCCCAAGTGGGCACAAACTACTCTTCAGGATGCATGGGATCTCATTGGTGATTCAACTGATACTAGGAGGACTCAATCTAATTTCGAGGAGCCTCCTGTTGCACTCATTTCCACTGAACCATTTCCCTCCAGGCATCTTTTCTTGGTTCAGTCTTTATATCCACAGTCTTATGGCGAGGCTACTGGAAATCCCGTTTGGGAATCCACCATGCAGGAGGAGTTCAACTCCCTCCTCGAAAACCAGACTTGGGATCTAGTTCCCCTTCCTTCTGGGAGGAAACTTGCGAGATGCAGATGGGTCTACAGGAACAAGAGCGCAGTGGATGGACAGATGAGCAGATACAAATCTAGGTTTATCGCCAAATTCTTTCAGCAGGTTCATGGTATTGACTATGATGAGACCTTCGCTCTAGTAGCGAAGATGGATTCCATACGATTGTCACTTTCCATTGCGGCAGCCAAGGGATGGGAAGTCCATCAGATGGACGTGAAGAATGCATTTCTTCATGGTGATCTCTCTGAGGAGATCTACATGGACAAGACCCAAGGATTTATGTAGGACTCATATTTGGTCTGTCAATTGAAGAAGTCCCTTGATGGCCTCAAGAAGGATCCGAGGGCATGGTATGCTAAGATTGACTCCTACCTGTTTTCACAGAATTTTGTACGTTGTAAATTAGACCTGAATGTTTACATGCTTAGGACGGTTGATTCACTTCTACTCTTATTTTTGTATGTTGATGATTTGTTGATCACCGGTTGCTCGACTTCAACGATTGCTGCAGTCAAGAGGATTTTACATGACAGGTTTTTGATGACGGACATGGGTCCGCTACACTTCTTCCTTGGACTCGAGATCAGTCAGGATGCATCAGGCATCAAACTGTCTTAGGCCAAGTATGCATGAGATCTCCTTGAGAGATTTCGCATGACAGACTGCAAGTCTGCTCTGACTCCTTTCCTATCAGGAGTCAAACTTGAGGATGGCGGGGAGACTCCATTGGTTGAAAACACACTATACAGACAACTACTAGGGAAATTGTTGTATCTCACACACTCCAGACCAGACCTCTCCTATGCAGTTGGTGCAGTTTTCAAGTTCATGCAGGAACCGCATGAGCTACATTGGAAGGCTGCAAAGCTTATCCTTCAATACGTACAGGGCACCATCACCTTTGGGATTCATTATGCAGTAGACTCTACATTATATCTCATTGGGTTTACTGATTCTAACTGGGCTGGCGATAGCATTGATCGCAAGTCCACATCTAGTTACTCACTCAGTCTTGGTTTCTGGCCTATTTTTTGGTCGAGCAAGAAGAAAGATGACATTGCTCTATCTTCTGTCGAGGCAGAGTATAGAGGGGTAGTTAACATAACCATTCAGGCTATGTAGCTACAACATTTTCTCACTGAGTTGGGTATTCAGTTTCATCGATTGATCGTCATCTGGTGTGACAACTAGAGCACTCTGAAGTTCTACAGAGATTCAGTTCAGAGGCAGTGGACGAAGCACATAAAGATCCACATGCACTACATCTGGGACATAGTACACGAGGGGATCATCGACTTACAATTTTGTCCTTCAACAGAACAGACGACAGACATCTTCACCAAGACCTTCACTGAGCAAAACTTCAATTCTCTACGAAGTCGTCTTGGAGTGAAGGATACAGTTGCCTAGCAATTGTAGTTCTTATTTCTATATACATTGTACCTTAAGAGCGGGGGGGGGGG
>JASDQU010013720.1:327535-346004 GCA_032191745.1 Picea mariana
AGAGGTTATTTATGTTCTGGGCTTGAAGAAGAACTTAGTATCAGTTTCTACTATTGAGGAGAAGGGCTATGAGATCTTGTTTCGTGATGGGTAGGTGTTCCTTTTCCCCAGAGGGTCTAGCATCACTTCGGCCAAAGTGATAGGTACTAGACATGAGAGGCTGTACAAGTTTTTGTTCTAGCCAGTGAGAGCATTGATTCATTCTACTAGCAACAATAGTGACTTATGTGAGATATGGCACAGGAGAATGGCACATTTGCACCATGGGGCTTTGCGAGTTCTGAGGGAGATGGTGACGAGAGTTCCAGATTTCAGTTCAGAGCATCATGAGTTGTGCAAGGGGTGTACCTTGGGAAAGTACACCAAGACTGTTTTTCCGAGCAGTGACAGTAGAGCAGTAGGGATACTTGATCTTATACATTCAGATGTATGTGGCTTGATGTCTTCGGCATCGTTGACTGGTTCCCTATACTATGTTGTATTAATTGCTGACTTCTCTCAGAAGTCCTGGATTTTGTTCATGAAGACCAAATGACAGGTCTTCAGTTGGTTCCAAGAGTTCAAATCTTTTGTGGAGAACCAGATAGAGAAGAAAATTAGAGTCCTGAGATCAGACAATGGGGGTGAGTATACCTCCAAGGAGTTCATGGAATTTTGTGCAGGAGAGAGCATTAGGAGGGAGTTGACTGTTCCTTACAACCCGCAGCAGAATGGGGTTGCTGAGAGGAAGAACAGGGCCATTGTTGGGTCTGCGAGATCCATGCTACATGATCAGGGGCTGCCACTATTTCTATGGGCTGAGGAATGCTACACTGCAGTTTATCTGCATAACAGGAGTCCTCACAAGGCTGTGGGGAGCATGACTCTTGAGGAGGATTTCTCTGGGAAGAGGCCTGAGGTGGGGCACTTTCAGAGTTTTGGGTGCATCACTTATTCATATGTTCCTTCTGAGCAGAGGACAACGCTGGAGCCCATGGCAGAGAGAGGGATTTTTGTTGGATATAGTGAGACTTCAAAGGCTTTTTGTATTTACCTTCCTTCCTTGAGGAAGACTGTCATGAGAAGGGATGTCGGATTTGAGGAGGACAGAGCCTTCAGGAAGTCTAGAGGGACAGAGAGAGGTGAACAGTCTTCACCTCAGATTCATGTGAGCCCACAGTAGACTACAGTGACACAGAGTTCGGGGCCATCAGCTTCGGTGACTACAGGTTCACAGGTGACAGGGCCACAGAGTTCAAGTTCACAAGCTACCGGTCCACAGATTTTAGGATTAGGTACTTCAGGGTATACTACAGGATCATTATCTTCAGTAGATGGGGTTGAGAAGGGAGAGTCCCCTCCACAGGACACTACTTCAGAGAGGAGGAAGCCCAAGTGGCTTCAAGACACTTTGAGGGAGGCACAGGGTTCAGTGGGGTATCCCAGACAGGCAGTGAAGGAGAGTAAACCTCCCAAGAGGTTCTGCAGCTACATCGTGATGGTGAGCAATATTCAAGAGTCTGAGCCTTCCACTTTTGAGGAGGACTCTAGTAGACAGGTAATGAGAGATGCCATGATGGAAGAGTACAATTCCATCACGAAGAACGATGTCTGAGAAGTTGTTCCTAGACCTGAGGGGAAGTCAGTGGTGACTTCCAGGTGGCTCTACAAGCTAAAGCATGCTGCAGATGGAAGCATTGAGAAGTACAAAGTTCGTTTTGTGGCTCAGGGGTTTTCACAGGTTGAGGTAGTCGACTATGATGATACCTTTGCTCCGGTTGCTAGATACACTTCGATCAAGGCAGTGATCTCCATTGCAACAGAGACGGGTAGGAAGATCCACCAGATGGATGTGAACACTACATTTCTGAATGGTCTTATTGAGGAGGAGGTGTATATAGAGCAGCCATTGGGCTTTGAGGTGCATGTGAGAGAGTCTCATGTGTGTAGACTGAAGAAGGCATTGTATGGGTTGAAACAAGCTCCCAGAGCTTAGTATTCGAGGATAGATGCATATTTGCAATAGTTGGGTTTTGAGAAGAGTGAGGCAGATCCCAACCTATACTTCATTGTGGTTGGAGATGATCCTCTCATTATTCTTCTATATGTGGATGATCTTTTTATTACAGGTGCATAGAGACTCATCAGCAGCTGCAAGGAGAGCCTTGCTTCAGAGTTTGAGATGACAGACATTGGACTTATGCATTACTTTTTGGAATGAGAGGTTTGGCAGGAGCCTGGACACATCTTCCTGGGACAGGAAAGTATGTATGTGACATTCTGAGTAGATTTCAGATGGGAGATAGCAGGCCCATGACCACTCCCATGATTACCAACTAGAAGAAGCTTCATGCTTCTGAGTCACAGTTGGTGGATCCCACCTTGTATCGTCAGTTGATTAGGTCATTGATGTATTTGGTCAATACCAGGCCAGATATTTGTTTTGCTGTCAACACTCTTAGCCAGTTTATGGTGGAGTCTAGGAGAGTGCACTGGGTGGTAGTAAAACATGTGCTCAGGTATCTTTGTGGTACGATAGATTATGGTTTGGACTATCAGAGAGGAGATGGAGTTCGTCTGGTTGGTTATACAGACTCGGATTGGGCATGATGTGTCAGTGACAGGAAAAGTACTTCAGGGTGCTGTTTTGGATTGGGATCAACAGTTGTCATAAAGAAAAGGGTGGATATGAGATAACTATCGATAATACATCAGACGGTGGGGAAGTGGTTGACATTGTACCTCTGGGACCAGAACTTCTTATTTCAGAGGGAGAATTGATCAAGGTCGATCAACCATTAACGAATAACCCTAATGTGGGTGGATTTGGTCAAGGAGATGCAGAGATAGTACTTCAAGATCCATTACGTGTTAAAGGTCTTTTATTATTCTTAGCATCTGTCATTCTGGCACAAATATTTTTGGTCCTTAAGAAGAAACAATTTGAGAAAGTTCAATTGGCCGAGATGAATCTTCAAGTCCATAGATTTCCGAACATGAAGTTCACTGATTGAATAAAAAATGAATGCCCCTTCGGAGATGGAGAACCTTTTCTCCTCCTTCTCCCTTATATATTCTTGGGAAAATGTTCAGGTAGACATATCTACATTTCAAATAGGGAGTGACTCAATAAGAACTGAAACAGATCAACTTGTTGAACGATCCCCATATGCTTTCTAGATCGTGTACTATATACATGCCATTCCCTCCTTTCCTTGCCCATTTTAAAAAGAAAAAATCTGGAAAATAGAGATAGATCGCAAGGAGAGATTAGGAGAATAACTAAGCAATCTTGGAGAAGATTCCTATCTTCTCTGATCCCATTCTTTATCCTATCCCATTATTATTCGTCGAAGAAATTCTCCAGTTTCTCGTCGAGATAAGAGGAACTCATTGGGTTTTCGATCCTGAGATAAGTTTGTGTTTTAAATTTTGAAGATGAATATGCTGTAAAAGAATTTATCAGAAGCCCGTAAATAATAAAAAGCCCTCTCTCACTGGTTTTCCCCTTGTGGGTTTTTCTAGGGTCGAAGTTAAACCGAAAATCTCTGTCTATAAATTCTCTGAGTTTTGCATAAATGTGTAATGGGGTGGGTGAACATTTTTTTATGCTTGGGAGTGGAGAGAGACCCCTCTTGGATGAGTTACAAGTGTCACACATCCAAGAGAAATAGACAAAGTCAAGGAAGAGTGACTTTTAGGGTTTTGGTAGTGAGTTAGGGTTTGAGGGGTGAGGTGTAAAGGGGGAAAACACATTTTCTTATGGTCAAACATTAAACTAAACACCAAGGATGGAAAATTTAAGGTTTAGGTGGTTTCTTTCACTTAAACTTTTTAATTCTCACATGTCAATTAGCAAGGGAACACCACTTTAAATTCTTGGCTAAGCAGGGGGGTTCTTTAAGTGGAAAATTACTTTTCCAACTTAGGAAAAAGGTTAGGAAACCTTTTCCACTTCTCTCAAACCTTTTTGCTCATTTTTTACAAAAAAATGACATTTTAACTTTGTTAATTAAGCAATTAAATTGTTGACTCAAGACTGACTTGGACTCCCCTAGCAAAACTTGTCCAATTGAGCTAAAACTTGGTCCAAGGGTGTAGGGGGTCTCATTCCATTTCTTTTGAGTATTCACATCCCTATCAAAATCCCCAAGGACCTTGTTTTTACATTTTTACATCAAATTTAATTAAAGTACCATTAAATGGGTAATTTTAATAAATTAAAAAAAAAAAACTATTAAAACTTGACGAAATTCCGCAAGACTCTAGAAGATGTCTAGCATGATCATTTAAAATATTCCTAAACCCTAGTCACCCATTGGGCTCGATCATTAGAACGCCTTTCACCACTTTGGAGGATTATTGTGAGTGAAAAACTCAAGGGTAATTAAAAATTTCTTGAGGATAAAAAGCACTCGATGAAATAACTTCTCGGATGATAGAGTCCTAGGCAACTAACTAAAATATGACTCATGTTGACCTATTACATTATTATCCCACGCAGGGGAGCGAACATTTCGATTACAAAAAGACGTGCCAGGGGAAAAAATGGCTTTATAGAACCAAAAGTCTTCAAAAAAAGTTATACCCCAAGGGACACAGCGTCATGGTACATGGAGTTGACTTCTAGTCAAAATAGGTGGTCAACAAGGCCCCGAGTACACTCCTGGGGTTCTTGGTATGGGACCAAGCAGTTAGAGCCATGGAAAAATATCCTAGTGAGGGCCCCCAGTATATTATATGGGTTCTTGGTCAAAGACCAAGCATTAAGTCCCTAGGGCCCCTGGATGTGTTCCAGGGAATCCTTGCTCGATGTTTGGATTGATCCTTGGATGTGTTCCTTGGTGGTTGATGATATAAATCCCTAGATGTGTTCCAAGGAATCCTTGCTTGGTGCTTGGATTGATCCTTGGATGTGTTCCTTGGTGGTTGATGATAGAAGTCCCTAGATGTGTTCTAGGGCCCCTCCATGTGTTCCAGGGAATCCTTGCTCAGTGTTTGTATTGATATTTGGATGTGTTCCTTGGTGGTTGATGATATAAGTCCCTACATGTGTTCTAGGGTCCCTCGATGTGTTCCAGGGAATCTTTGCTTAAACGCTTGGGTTGATCATTGGTCTTGTACCTTGGTGGATAAAGACCCTAGATGTGTTCTAGGGCCCCCAGATGTGTTTTGAGGTATCTTGGTCTGGGACCAAGTGGTTCTTGGTTGAGTACCAAGATGTGATGATGTGTGATCTTCTTCTTCTCTCTCGGGATGGTCCATGAGACCTAAGAGTAGCTAGAAGATGGACATGACCACATTATTTATTTTTCCTCTTATGCAGGGATGACAAAAACTTATAAGTTATCATGAGTCTTATGTGGACAATTTGTCATTGAAGAGGACCCCTTTGACTTTGTCTTATAGCCTCCCCTTGCTTGAATCTCGTTTCCCTTCTTGTTTAATGTGGTATTGGTCTTTTATAAGTCACTTTGACTTATTTGACTTTCTAATTAATATTTTTATTAATTAAAATATTAATTATTAATTATTTTAATTTGCTAGGTTTTTAATTAAACCTAACCCTAACCCCTTCCTATACTATAAAAGGAACCTCACCCCTCACTCTCTAATTTACATTTCACACACTTACACTTTCCTTGGTTTGAATTTTGGTACGACCTACTCTTGTTTCAGTTCAGTTTTGTTTTCAGTCTCTTGAAGGGTTTCTCCATTGATGCGACCTCCTTGAAGTTGTTCTCTTGTTGTTCATGAAGGCTCGGCTTCCTTGTTTTCTCTCCTTGTATTGGTGTAAGGTTCCTCTAATGGTGTGACCTTCCCTTTTGTTGGTGCAATATTTCTCCTATTGATGTTAAAGTGCAGCGACCCTCGTACCAGCCTACCGCTGCCTCCTCTACCTGTCGTTGCCTTCTTCTAGCCTGCTGTACCTCTCTCCTTAGATGTTGTGTCTTTCTCTTGGTTGTCGCTACCCTCTCTTTGGCTGCCACTGGTACCATTTCATACTACTGCTATCTCTCTTCATCTACAGAAGTTAAGGCATGTTATGACAACCCTAAATATGCTTCTTAGGTTGCAAATTTTTCTACCACAGTGCTATAAGTTTTGGGCAGATTTTTTCTGGGTTGTTTTGGGTTTTCATATCAGCGTTGAGTTTTGGACAACCGTTAGAGAGAACCCAGGCTGTGAGTAGTTGCAGAGGTCTGAGCAGAGATTTTGCAGTTACAGGTGAGTCCCGTAGTCAAGTGGACATTTGGGAAATTGAAGGTGGCATCTAGAATTTCACAATATCTGAGGATTCAAAGAATGGTGCCTTGTGTAGTACCAGTTGTAGGCCAACGATCCAAGAAGAACAAGCCCAAGGGTGAGAAGGATCCTATTCAAGACGTACCCAACCCCATTTTATCAGAGAAAGTACTGGACCCGCGGGTGCACATCCTTGCCGATGAGCACCTGAAGGGTTTTGTAGAGCAGGTGCTACTCACAGACTATGATATCCACAATTATGCAGCTTTTCCTGAGTTTGCACGAGAGAAATACTGAGAATTACGTAGGTATAAGTTGTGGACATTGAAGCCTTTCACAACCTTTGCTAGGTCTAGCTTGTTGAGGTTGATGCATGTACCTTTCATTGGAACTTTTATGACGATTGGGAAGTACATGTGACTACAGTTGTCCTGACTTCACTCCAGCGCCATCTGGCTTGACAGGAAAATAAGCGTCACAGATGAGGTTGTACATGCAGCGACCAGGCTACCGCAAGATGGTGAGGACACATTTAAAGCATTCTCTATCAAAGGCTCGACACAGAAGGACCCAAAGCACCAGAAAGCAAAGGAGCAGGACCTGTGCAGGAAATACCATGCATAGTCGAAGGGCCGAGGTTATGATATCGGCTCCATTAATAGCTTGTCGGTGGCGATGCCAGCCCAGTTGTTGTCTACACAGGTTTTTTGTACCTGCCGAAAGGGAGAATGCTCAAAGAAAGAACTATATGTAGCCAAGGTCTACGCTAATGGTATTCAACTCAATTGGGTCAGGTATCTCACTAATGAGATCTTGCAAAATGTGTTGGATGCACGAGATCGAAACCAGGATTTTTAGTTTGAGACTTTTGATAATAACATTCTCGCGGTGGGTGAAACCTATGGGGGTCACCCTATAGGAGTTGGTTCTAGAAAGATCTGTGGTGGCTTACCAATATGAATCCCTTCGTTGTGTTCGTAGACAAGGTCGAGCAAGTGGTCATTGACACCGTGTTCGAGGTCTAGTACCAGGCTATTTATCAGTTGGTGGTGCAGACCACCAGGATTCCGGCAGCAATAATTGACTTGTATGATCAATAGTTTCTCTTCAAGTACAGGCGACACTATTGTGCCATGTGACCGCAGAAGGAGGACAGGAGTGTTAATATTGTGAAGAGGTGGAGATGTTTCCCTTTGTACTTACAAATTAAACCATTCAGCAGGCTCTTAAATAGTGGGCTCAAGTCGTAGCAAATCAATAGAAACAACAAGGTAAGCGGGCCTTGCTAGTGGAGGGGCATGGTAGTCGAGGTCCACGAAAGAAGCTCAGGGTGACCCCCATAGATGAAATGACATCTAATTCCATGGAGTCAGATGATTTGGGCTTGAGGGTGTGGAAAGGACCCCTCATGAATAGTACCAGTAAGCACTAGTATAAGCACTAAGCTCATGAATAGTACCAGTAATCACCTTGTTTCCCGCTTTCATTACATAACTTGTATAACATGAAAAAGATCCATTGATTAGTAAAGGTTCAATACTGTATGTAAACACATAGTTTTTTATAGAGCAGTGATTCAGTAAACTATGTTACTACCTTAGAGTATGATAAGGATCCATATTAATGTAGTTTGTTATGTTTTACTCTGTATTGGTAAGGCATGCGCAAGGGTTCCACTTCGAACATGGATAGTTGATATGAACTCTTACTATTATGTTTCAATAATTAGCATGAAGCTGAGCAATGGAGTTAGCTCCGGACAAAGACTAATATGTAGATTAAGCATAAGGAGTGCCATTAAGTAACATGATGATAGTATGGTAACTCAACACAATAAGATGGGTATCATTCTAGTCCTTATATGTTTGATATGTAAGCTCAATACAACTAGTATCATATTTAATAGGTTTATTAGGGGAATACACAGAGTGATAGAAGAGTAATCAATGAAGCTACATACTCTATATGTAATATATACAGAGTCCATTGTGTAGTAGCCATCCCACCTGCTTGCTTCTAATCACATTGTTTAACCAACAATCATGGTATGGCACTAGATCAATGGCATATCCTTCATAGTAATGGAACCCAAGCAATGGTGTTTATTCTACTACTATAGCATTAATTGTTCAGTTCCAGGTAGTGATTATTCGATGAGTACTACAAATAAGGATAAGCTATGGACTGGTGACTTACAATGGCTATTCATTATCCAAATAAAGGTAATGGTTTAGCTATCATAAGGTCAGTACCATGTTAAAAACATGCAAGTTGTTTAGTATGAATACACTGGTTAAGCTATTGTCAATGCTTGTATCAGCTTTAAAGCAGTAGCGATACCTTGTATATAAGTAAGCACGTATTACAGAGAATGATCAAACTCATACTTAGCTTATATGAGGTTCAATGGTAACAAAGCACTCATATTGAATACAACAGTATAGGTATAAGAACACATGCTCGAATCACTATGGGTCTCATAAGCACTATCCAATTACTGTGATAAGAACAATCTATGTATTATGTGTAATTAATAGTTGATAATACTAATACTACCTACTTCATTTCAAATACTCTAGCTTCTACACGGATTCATCATCTTGCTTATCGTGAACAAGTGGTTTTAGTTCTATATCTTATATAGACTACATGTTCCAAGTAAAATGTTGTAACTAAGTAATCAAACTCATTACTACTATGGACGATCATTACTAGTGTGTTAGTTATGTCAATAAGGGTAAGTGATTCCGAACCAGTACCGTTAGCATAAGGTAAATGACCGTAAAGCAGGTGTATCATCTAATGAAAATCCTATGGTTTCACTTGTACTAGTGTTCATAATAAGAAGAGTAATTATTTGGAGAATACCATAACCTTATGAGATTAAGCACGTAGTAACCTTATTCATATTTTGTTATGGGTTTCTAAGCTCGTACTTAGGTTAGACCTATGTAATACACAACATTATCATAGTGTTGATTAGAGAACACGTCTATTGGTTCATCTTAATCAATAGAGTTCATTAGGGGAATGACTGGGTGAACTAAACTAAGCTGTTACCTATTCAAACTTGTATCTCTTATATCATCAATAGAATGACATACAGCGGGTATCACTTCCATGGAGTTACTACAATCCGAGGATATGGATTTGGCTTACCTATTAGATCATAGTGTTGACTTATGGAGCTTAGTTGATGCTTAACTATGACTACTATTATTGTCATATAGTGGTATGATTACAACTAATATGATGTGTTCCCGGAGAAGGTTATACATTGATTACGTGATTATTGTATTGATGATATGGTAGTCACCAAGCTCTACTTAGCTGTGTTTTATACTAGTGAGCTTAAGCAAGTGATTAATAGTTAGTATTGTTCATTAATTATAGTATTCTCCCTAATAAATTCTACTTATACTTATAACGATATCAATCCTTACTAATCATTACTACTTAATAGGCGTTAATTCTACATGTGAAAACAAGCACATACTTGGCGTATCAATACGATCTGTGAAACTGATGGCTTGTAATAACACATTACAACACATGCTTGGTTTGGTGTTACGATGTTTACCTAATCAGTATTGGTGATATGTCCGTACTTATGGTATTAGTATAACTAAGCTAGCTATTATAGGATATGAGCTTATATAGTGAGCTTCATGCTAATCAAGTGTACAAGGACTCTAATAAGTACAATGATGGAGATCAATATAGATTAGTGTTAATTATACCAATAACGTGATTGCCACAGATCATTACAAAAGCATAACCATTGATATGAGTACAGAGTAACTAGCCTGCTTTAAGCTTTAATAGGCATGCATATATGGTAAGCCTTGAATGTATTTCGTACTGTAACTATCACCATATCAATAAGAGTGGTGTGTTCATTACGTGATTACAATATTGGGTATAACTGCACCTATGTTATAATGGGAATCACTTACCCTTAGTGACTAAGCTATCTGTAACATGATGCTTGATTTCAACTTGTATTAGCTATGATAAGGGTTTCTCTATTACTGCCATGTCTTCTTCGAGTCCATGGCGTGTTCCACTATTCCAAGTGATTACATATGTATAATATGACCATTTCGATTATATCAACCCCATCCAAGTATGTAGCATATACGTTATCCCTTATTCCTTGCACTCAACGTGCTACCTAATACTCCAACTTGATGGTTGATGGTTGATAGAATAGGATAGTCATAACACTTATAGGATTAGAAGCAATGACTATTATCATATATACAACCCCGAGTCAAAGTCAGAGGTTTAGCGTGTTTAGACTAGTGAACAAAGGAAAATCGATAGAATTATTACGATAGGTTGTAGGTAATACAAATACAAGAACATATTGCCTTACAACGAACCTTAGACTAGTGGTTCAAACTACAGACTCAAATAAAACACTCGATATCATGTCTTAATTCCATGGAAATGATACTTGGAGAGAGTAATCCCATGATACATGCTCAGACCAAACATGGTAATCAAAGAGTATAGTTTATCCATAATGATAACAGAGGGAATAGGAATAGTCAAACCCAATGACCTCTGCTAATTAGGTATCAGCTTAGTGCTCTTGTTACATTCATAATCTTAAGCAATAGTCTAATCTAATAGGAATCAATGATCGCACTGGTTTAGCTATTAGTACTAGTAATTCCATACCTTATATTAGCTCAAATATACGTAACCATTGAATATGTTCTTACTTCAATGTCAAAGCAATGGCATTGATTCTATAGTTATAAGTATTACTAAAAAGGTTAGTACTAGGGATGATGGAAACAACAATGGTAAACTAGCTCAGGGTATGGCAAGAACAAAGCTCAACAATAGGTGTAGCTTATATCCATAGTGAATCACAAGCTATGATCTCTAGTTACAGATATGTTGTAGCTTTAACTAATCCATGGTGTTCTGATCTGAGTCTGTGGTTTGGTCCACTATTGTGGTGTTATGATCACCTGGTTTCGGGGCACTACTGGTGGTGTTATGATCTGAGTCCAAAGTATAGGCTATATAATGGTGTTCATAGTTGAGCTTTCAATATGAGCCACTATTCTAAGTATGAGCAATGGGATAGTATGAAGCTATATTGAATCAACCCCATACAAGTATGTAAATATACACTATCACTTATTCGATACCCATTGTATCTCATCGGTCTATCTGTATCTCTAACTTGATGTCATATGGTTGATAGGTAGTAATAGTACTAATCCCATTGAATAAGTAAGATCATGGATATCACACTATGTGCCTAATTTCCCTAATTGGGTCCTGTATTTGAAGGACGACCAAGGGGAGTATAAGCAAATCAATAGGACACATATTAGAGATGGCACTACTAAGAGAATAGCCCATATTATCCATAGATATACTTCGAGTAGTGGGGAGAACTGTGGACTCAGACCATACAGGTGATAACAAGAGACCCTAATCATTACAAGAACAAGAAAAATGACAAGATGCTACCATATTTCCCTAATCAATTGGTTTCAATAGAGTCACTCTGCTTACAGATAGGAACCAAGATAATATAAGTGATCAATGTGTACTATCCTTGTAATGTAATCATTGTTGATAGGTATATGTAAGAATAACACATAGATTGAAGTGAGCTAACCCATGCAATGTAATCACTAGTTTGATTGAGGTTATGATATAAGTATAATAGGTGAAACATAGTCAATAAGAGTCAGAACCAAGCTTAGTGTGAATCCAGTGAGTGACAACGGTAATGACGAATATGTAATACACCTAATAAACGCGATAGTAATATCAAACATGATCAGAGTATGACCATGAAGCTATCAATTACACAACTTTCAGTAAGTAAGGCTTGTGATTCATAACATATCAAGGATTTTTCATATTAGAATAGAGTGAATTCCATATCTAGTGAGTGTAAATACATGAATACGCAATGGCTATGCTTAGCTTATGGTCCCTATAGTGATAGCCATTGAATTGATTACGGAGATACACTTTATACTAGTATAATATGAATGAGTACCATTGATTTCACTATGTTGATACAATAAACTTTCATGTAAGTATCATAGTCTTTATTATTGATAATACTTGATAATATGTAGCTATCAAGTATAACTAGTAAATTAGGTTAGTGTAATTCACATATGTAATGGTTCATACTGAATGTTAATGCCGGATATGTAATACACCTAATAAACGTGATACTAATATCAAACATGATCATAGTATGACCATGAAGCTATCAATTACACAACTTTCAGTAAGTAAAGCTTGTGATTCATAACATATCAAGGATTTCTCATATTAGAATAGAGTGAATCCCATATCTATTAAGTGTAAATACATGAATACGCAATGGCTTATGCTTAGCTTATGGTCTCTATAGTGATAGCCATTGATTTGATTACGAAGATACACTTGATACTAGTATAATATGAATTGAGTACCATTGATTTCACTATGTTAATACAATAAGCTTCCATGTAAGGATCATAGTCTTTATTATTGATAATAGGTAGCTATCAAGTATAACTAGTAAATTAGGTTAGTGTAATTCACATATGTAGTGGTTGATATTGGTTGTGTTCATTACTTGATTACAGTATTTACGTTATATTACATCATATAGGTTAGATTCCCATTGATTTGATTAGGATGATCAGTGTATCCATAAGTAAGATCATAGACTTAAGGTTGATAGAAATGCATGTTTATATAGAGTGTTAAGATAAGGTCATTGAATGCTTACACTAAGGGGAATCATCGTACTCATATATCATGATAAGCTCTTAGTACTCATATAGTTTAACTTACTTGTATTACTATCATGTTTAATGTGATCCATATTATGCACATTACAATCTATCCCAATCATAACCCTTTGCAAGGATGTGTCAATACTTCATATGGTAACAATACTCATTACCTTACTAGCTCTTTCCACATGAGGTTAGATTTCATATTGGTCTTAGCTTATGATATGTGCATATAAGAAATGGTGATTATACTAGCCACTATGATTGATTCAAGGGTGATACATATGTTGTTAGTACTCCTACTGATTCACTTGAATACTGATCTTTGGAATGGGCTTTATGGTTCTTATTGACATTAATCACGATAGGGTTCTAAGTCACTCTATTGATAAGATTTACTATGATACCATGTTTACCCTTTTTTTATGGAAGTACTCACCCTTTATTAGTATCAAGTACAAGTAATAGCATGATATCCCTAATATTTATACCATAATAGAGCTGGTATTACTTGCATGCTATTAGTAGTAGTATCTGTGTAGAAGCTATGATATGTGTATAAGTAAGTAAGCTTGTCCTTGTGTAATCATTAAGGATGTCCATACTACTTGTTCTTGTATCTTATATTGATAGTGTAATCATGGAAACATAAGAAATGAGTACATCTTACCTTATTTACATAATAGACTAACATGTAGTGATATCCTATTAATAGGGTTGAAGCTTATTTATTACCATTGAGTTAACTTACATCACTACGTATCCCCTGTAATATGGTATCCTCCACGTAAGTGATAGGAGTACTAATGTATAGTAATTCTATAATATGAATAAGCCAATACCATTCCTATATTATGTGTGCTATGTTCATCCTTTATTCGACATGTATCCATATCTAGCCAGTCTGATACTATCACCCAAATAGAAAGAATGTGTTGTATATATAGTAGTCCAAATCCCATTGCATTGCATAGATTAACATAATGAAGTGAACACGCTATGACATCTCCATAATACAAGAGGTGATACCCTTACTATTACCATTCATGTGTTTATATCATAACTATTACTAATGTATTAACATGCTTATGCCTTTGATCATCTTACACTCTTCATATTACTAGTATGACTCGAATTAAGCAAGGTTGTGTATAGATTAATTACACTAGTAATCCCATTTATACCGGTGTTCATCGTATTCAAACTAACATATTGTAATCTAACCTAATTAATCTTATCGCCATATAAGTTGATATACTATTGTTTAATCTATTATGATGTCAGTATAAGGAATGGAATTAGATCTATCCCTTAAAATGTAGGGGTAAACAAAGTAGAGCTTCTGATTTGATAACAAACATTTTGAGTGGATACCAACAAGAATTAAGTCACTATACATTGGTGGGGATTTGATAAAGAGGATCACATCAACAAACAACACCCATTGCAGCACGAGCCAGACCTTTCTTTAGACCTTACACCTGCAACAGGGGACCGCTGCTACATCCCAAGTCATTCCCTCTTGGATCAGAATGAGGCAAAGAAGACCTATCCACGGGTCACCCTCACCCCAACAGTGAGACATCGAACTCATCTTTTTTCCCCTTCGTTCGCACGAAGAATCACACCTAACATTCTTCGACTGACCCTTTTTTACTATACCAATTACTGCATCTCATGGGGAAAGGTGTAGCATATAATTTCTCTTGCGGCTCTTAGGGAGATTACGAACCATAAATGGTCATTTTGTGCACCTTTCAATTTACGATTTGGTTGACACTTACATTTGACCGTTGCCTCCACCACACTAAGTAGAATTTACTGCCCTGCTTATCCACAACAGAGATATTTTATGGGGTTCAATTACTAATAAAGTGACTAACCGAATCCTCAATTATTCAATTGCCAGCAAACCACAAAAGCAGGATATGAAATTACCACGACCATGGAATTAACTCAATTACCAGGATTGAAATAGCAGTCAAAACATAGCAGCTTTATTTATGATTGATCCCCTAACTAACCCACACCCACCTGGAAAAGGTGAGATACTCGCCTTTAGCTTCGGGGCCCCACTAATCGCTAACTCACAGAACTTAGATAATTATTGTATTACCAATAAAACTTCAGGGTGGAACTCTTTCTCTCTTGTTGCTAGTGACTAAGTAACTTCCTAACTACTAAATATGAGCTAACGGAAGTTCCTACTAACTACGAAATATGATCTAATGGAGGTAAGAGATTGAATTTATATACGATGGAGCTAAGGTGAGTAATAAATGGATGACTTTATATATGGGATTTCCTAAGGATTTATTAATGAGATTTTCTGAGGGTGCATTGTATAGTAAGAGAAATTGATACAGTCTAAATGAGTTCCTTTGGTTGCAGCTATATCAGTAAGAGGTATACATTGGTTCTTCTCTAAGTAGCTAAGATAGCACTAGTTTGGCTTTTTGGTCCAGTTGAAGATCCAACACAAGTAGATCCACCACCTTGTCTAGCATCTCTTCCTATCCCAACATCTGATTCAGTGGTTTAAGCAAGTGATTATTTATATTATTAAGACCTAGCACCAGTACCAGGAGTAGATACAACACCAGCAGCAGAGCCAGTCCCCGATGAATAACCAACAGATTAATATGCACATCTATAATGTGTTTCGGGTTTTGGTACATGCCCCATTGTTCCTTTATGCACATTTTAGTATGCCTACCCTTTTTATTCCCATGCCTCACCTACTATCAAGAACAGAGGTTGGAAATGAAGGAGCTTATCCATAGCGAGCTTATCCATATCCATTCATTGTAAATACCATATCCCAGTCCCATATCCACTTATAGTATAGATCCAGAGCAAAGGTAAGCCCTTGCACTAGTTTCATACCCTTCAACAAGAGTAGATGTAGCATATACTGTTGGAAACCGACCAGTGAAAGGTGATCCACCAGCATAAGTCGATCCAGCAGTAGCTGTTGATTAGTCTCATGTTCCAGATACTATAGTAGTATCAGATCCTACAGAGCCATAACCCCCACCAGCAGGAGAAAAACTAGCACCAAGAGAAAAGGCAGGGGCTTATGCTAAACAGTAGCAGGACCCCCACTGGCAAGAGAATAGCCAGTAGCAATTGTTACTTCAACCGATTCTGATCTTGACTCAATTGATTATGTCGTCGATTGAGTTGTTGATGAGTGAGTAGAAGATTCATCTATTCTATTGAAGCAGCACCAACAACAGCACGAGCACGAGCACGAGGCACAGGAAAACGTAAAGGCATCCGAATAAGCATTTAAGCCTTCAACAGTTGCAGATCCAGTTCGTGATGATCGTGATAGAGAAGAAGATACTAGTGATAGGTATGAAGATTATTATGTTTGTGATCCAGAACCATATCCAGAGCCATATACCGTAGCAGGGGCTTTAGTAGTAGTAGTTTCAGGTCCAAATGAAGCCAAAGTCGATGCAGATCCAACAACAGTAAATCCAGTAGCAATAGACCCAGCAGCATCATTGCTAGTCGTAGTAGGTCCAGTCGTTGATCCAATTGCTTATGAGTTTGAATCTTTTGACTCTGTTGTTTATGCAACATCAATAGCAGTTTCAGATTCTCCAGTCGATCTAGCACCAGCAGATCCAGCAACAAGACTGGTAGCAACCCCAGAAGCAGATATAGAGACTCTAGATCCAGAGCCAGATGTTAAAGATACAGATCTGAATGTTCCATATACAGATCCATACTCAGCAGCAACACCAACCTCTCTACTACCAACACCATCAGTAGCAGCACGAGTCCAGGTCCAACAGTATATCCAGAAGTATAGCTGGTTTACTGAGCTGATGAGCTTGACTTGAGGGTTTAGAGTTCTTAGAATAAGTGCATCTAATCCCACCAAAGGGAGGGAATAGAATGAGTTATTGCAAGAGGATATTTTCCCATGAAATGGTGCCAACCAATGGGATGGATTAAATGGTCCCGAACGAAGAGAAAGAATAGAAGTTCCCAAACGTAGAGAGGTTGAAACCCGAACGAAGTGAGAGGTACAACTAGTTATCGAATGATAGTGAAGAGGGAATACATTCGCTGGAGGCTGAAAGCTATAAGAGACATAGATTGTTACCAACCAAAGGGAGGGTTTAGAATGAGTTCTTAGAAGCGGACAAATAAAGAGTTCTCGGACCTCATTCAACAAGCAAAGCAAGAAATAGGTGTACACCTTAAAGCACCCTCACTTGCATTCTTTTGTATAAATCATGGTCTCTCTGATGCTTTCTCTCTATATACCTACTGATGTCAGTTCCCCATGAAATCTCCTCTCATTGTTGCCCATACTAGCAGGGTTCAGACTCTGACCCTTTTAATAGGATTTTTTACACCCTTTTGATGCTAAGCTATATTGATACCTAAGATGCCCTTATCGCGCGTTATAATTATATATAATAGGGCCTTTCTAACGCTTTCCTTTATGTGTATTGGTGTATTGTTATGCGAACAAAGACCTGGACGAATCTTATTTCGACTAAAGTTGGGATACTACTTGACCCTGTACAAGTAGAAGGTATCCTAAGGATGGTAGTCCAACTGAACCTAGCTCTCCTAATGTTGAGCAAACAATCCTTCCTAAATTCGCGAGCTATAATTTAGCAATCCTTCCTTGCCCCCCCTCATCAATAAGTAACTTGGACAAGTAATCCTTCCTTGCTTTTCTTTGTCGTCGTCTCAAATAGCCTATTTGGAACTATCTCCTTAACGACTGCCTTAGTGTTCGCGCTACAAGGATACAATAAAGAACATTTATGCAACCGATGTCAGGCCCCTCACCAACTATGTAACTTAGGACACATGAATAGAAAGAAGAAATAGTCTCTTATTTGACTTGTATCAATTCGATAACTCCGGACCAACCCAACTAACTCATGAATCGATACGGGTTGGCTGAGCATTAGAAGGGTCAGGTAAACCGGACTCAAAAACCATGGAATGATATCTGAGCTAATATTACTCACTATCCCCTTTCCTTACTTACTTCAATCCCAAATTCTTGTCTCATTCCTAAGTATCATTAACACCTAGTTAACACCATTTGACTAAAGCCTTCTAAGTCATTGAAGCTCCGTCTCCTCATTCAAGTCAAGCTCAGCTTACCTAACCTGTTGAGGGCGAGGTTGGGTTATAACTTCCGACTGGCCAGGCCAACAATGTTGTGAAACCTATGAGACCTTGATCAGTGCATCTCAAAATAGGAGATAAAAGGAACGTAGTTGCTTGTCCTAGTTACTTGTTGATGAGGGGGGGCAAGGAATATCCAATTTATAATCAACTCAACCCTCCATTGATTAATCAGAGTCGGGGTTGCTCATTTATTCAGAGAGTTAGGGACAAAAAGGAAGGCGGGGATAAGTAGCCTGGACCGATTGAGAATTATTCATCGTTGGATGGAAACCTTCCATTTTGTTTCAAAGAATCGGGGG
>JASDQU010013720.1:356035-371877 GCA_032191745.1 Picea mariana
ATTACATGTGTCAATTCCTAGGAAATAAAGTATTTCCTAGGTTACTTGGTTAGAGATAGGTAAAATGATAATAATTAATGGAAAAAGGAACTAAAAACCTTATTTTTTGACCCTCAAAGTCATTTTTAATGATGTTAAAGGTCTTTTACTGGTCCAACTAGCCTTTTTGAGCTAGTAATCTTCATTATTTGTTCATGTAAGCCTTTTAAGATGGAGTTTTGCTTAGAGTTACCACATCGACACTTTTTTGTTACCCCTTTTTGCATTTTTCTTTGATTTTTTTCAAGTCCTTTTTCTTTAGATATGCACTTCTAGCATTGGACCTTGGGGCTGGGCCTTTTTAATGAAGTGGCATAGCTCTAGCTTCATTATTTTTTCATTTTTTAACATTATTTCTCTTCATCTCAAGCCCTTTTTTGGCATTATTTAACTTTGGCTTACATTATTCTTCAATTTCTTCATTTAGACCTTGCTGGATGACATCTGATAAGTCAAACATAAGCGGGGATTGTATCTTTTTATGAGTGGGATGGTGGTGAAGGGGAAATGATGGAAAGTGTTAGATGTGGTTAGGATATGAAGTATGCTATTCAACTTAGATCACCAGTAGTACTATTTGGCCTAAGTCAAGACAACACTTATCTAAGGACAATTATGTACCCCCATTGTATAACGAGACAATGATAAAATTATTATTGTTAAGAAGTATTATTAGATCAAACCAATGTTTATTACGTTCATGACAAGGTTAGAAACCATCACACCATGTCTAAGCAAGAAATCCACACATGAAATCATAGCACATCAAGTGAAACACAGATCATGCGTGAAGTACCATATGCAAATGCACATAACATGTGAGGTGTAAAACATAGGAGTTGATATATCATGGCAGGGTCATCTGAAAGATCTCATGTGGTCATGTAAGGTTGGATGATTTGATATCTGATGGAAAAACTGGAAGAATCGACAGATATGAGCAGGAGAGCTCATCCAAGCAACATCATAGCACCCCTGAGAGGGTGGTTTGGGAGTAGTTTCCATTGAGGGGGCAACGGGGCTGATTTTAAATCAACTATATTTTCACTTCTTGGACTCCGATTTGAGCATTTTTAATTATTTTAATCAAGTATTTCTGTGAGAGAAGTTCAGATTTGCAACTTACTTCTTCTACACAAAAAGCCTCTAAATTGGTTCTAAATGTCATGGCCCTATTTTCCCCCTTGAAAATCTACAAGGAGAAAGAGCTCCTATACCACTTGTAGAAAAGTTTAGTAGATAAAAAATTAAAATACTTAACTTAAGAATGACCAAGACATCCACACTATAGACAACACAATAATATAGAGAAAACCCTTAAGGTAGGTTAACACCATCAATTACTCATCATGGAAGGAATCACTGCACAAGTCATGCTTGTTACAATACAACATCCAACATATCTCAATACAATGATATTCATGTGTATATATACTCTCTCATCAGCATTCCTAGGGGTTTATGCCAACTACCCTTCAGTATTACATTTATTACCCTCCAACTACTTGGTGGCCTTATTCCATTATTATGGCCATATTACATTAATTATCCCTCTCAGATACCTCATATTACATTAATTATCCTCTCTAGGTACATTACATTGCTACTCCTCTTGCTAGTTTGTGTTCTATGTATCTATTTGAGCTTCTTTACTACAACTGTAACATGCCTATGCGCAACCTGCATCCATGAATTTCAGTCCCAAAACTTTGTAAGAATGCCTCTTGTCACAAGCTGCAAATTCAATCTTCTACCTCTATAATGTGTGTTAAAATGATGCCTTGCTTGTTCGGCATTTGTTATGCTTATGTGCAACACCTCACCGAAATCTAACTCTTTCTGTTCAGCCTCTGTTACCCTTGTTGCAAAGTTCAACAATTACTGTCTTGAATTAGGTTTTGTAATCGCTTGGATTTTGCCTTACATAGATTGCAATTAGAGGTCATTTTCCTACAATCATGCAATCCCTCTCTTATAATGCAACTTGGTACTATTCAAATATTGTTTGTATTGGATATTTTCTAAACTTTAGCAACATATAAATATTTAATTCTTAAAAAATGTGATTTATAATCTGTATTTGGTCGGCCTGTGACTTATTTTGGTTTTTGTGCCAGCTTGCCCTTTCTTTGTGTCCAATCTTGTGTGTTGCATCAGTCCCTTGGTCTCTTACCAATCATTGCAGTCCCTAGACCTTCACCCACTTTCTTCTTGGTCACCCTTACTGTGGCTCTGATACCATATTAGATTTACACATAGAGAACGTAGACAAAAATACAGAGATAGGAATGTGAGAGAATAATTGCTTCATCATTGAGTGATGTAATGTCTCAATACATAGTAAGAGAGAGGGAGGAGTATGTTACGTAACTCTTGAATACGTAATCATTAATGACTATAATAACTTAATTTTTCTATGGCATATGCCTAACAACTGTGTGTCTTGGAAATGTTTCTACAACATGAAAACCCTCCTATTAAGTCATGATTGCATCATTATAGAAAACCCTCCTATTAAGTCATGATTGCATCATTATATTAAATGGACTCTATCTAAGTCATTTATTATGACTTTATTACATGACAGATGTACATTTAACGTATCTCTAAATCTAATTGTGACCATTATATCGAACAGAATTAGTGAGTCTATTATCAAGAAGTCGACTGGCCCATTGCTCATATCTTTGCCCTCACTCAAGGCTGTCTTCCTACAAAAGAATGCCAAATCAAGTTGGTATGATGCAGTACTTAAGCAAGCTGGTCACCTTGTGTTCTTTTCTAGATAGGTTGAAATCCCATTATGTGGTCAGATCTGTAATTTTCAATGTGCATGGCTTACTTTTTGCCATGAAATTTTATGCATAAATTTAAGTCGATACTGTGAATATTTCCATCTTGGTTTAACAAAGAAGCAAGTTTTTTAAAAATATTTTTCCAAGGAAAACCTCGTGGGCAAACTGAAGGAATGCTTTCCCACATTTGTGGATGGAATCCCTAGTAAACCCGCCAGTGTAGACTAGTGCACCCACCTAGGGGGGATTCAAACCGGGCAGCTGCTGGCATGGAACTAGCCAGATGCCCAGTAACATTGGCAACAACCCATTGAGCTAACCCTTTGGGCTAGCAAATAATTAGATGATTATGAATGTCTATGGTAGAGATCAGATTTGGTGATTGCTATCTGCATTATATTCATGCTGTTCCTGTTGTTCTACTCTGAGGCTTTCCTGAAGCTATAACTCAACAAGGTGGCATGAGTTAAGTTCAGGAAAATGTAGCAGCTGGTGAATTTGATTAAATTTTAGTTTTTTTAATTTTTTATTTGAACAAAAAGCTTATGGTGAGAACAAAATGAATTCTATTTTTCTATTTTTCTGATTTGCTTTGAAACTACATTAGAAAAAGGGTACAGATTAACCTTACTCTATATTTGCTATTTTACTTCAGCAAAACAATTATTACCATCCACAGAATTAACCTGGCTTTATAGACAGGTTTTTGATGACGGAAAAGTCTCAATTTTACATTTGATGAAAGATATGATGTGTACATTTCATTATCCTTAGTGAGCTCATATTGTTTCCATCTATTCCAATCCCGTTTTGTATTCCTTGGTGGAGTTCCAAAGTGTTTCTCTTTTTCTCATTCTTTGTATATGTTTGTGTCAGTAGTTTGAATGTGCCATATATTTTGTTTATGTTTCTTTCAAACTGATACTGAATTATAAAAGTTTCATATCATCATTTGAAAACAATTAATGATGCCTTGATGTACTCTTTTTGTGCAGTAATGTAATATAAGAAGCATTTTCGAAGTATGAAATTTTTTGGGTGAAATTTTCTTTGATTAAGGCTTTTACTTTTTTTTCTTCTTGAAAATGCATCTTATATTACGTCATACACAGAATATTTACATCAAGCAGTACATCAGTGGGCTATGATCTCATGTCAGCCTTTTCATCCAACATATGCTATAAGAGTCAACACATCAGCCCTAGCATTGAACTCTAACTTGATCAAGGCATTTTGAATGCTGTGGCTGTGTGTCTTCTTATTTGGTATTTTGCATTGTGTTTGATTGCAAGAGTTTTGCATCCTTTTTCCTTTTTACTTGTGCTGAGATGTTTGGTATATGATGATTAGGGAGGGAGCTTACTATAGGAAGCCACCAGTTATCTCCAATTCAGACCATTGATGGCGATGCTTCAGAACTTGTTTTTGCTGATGGTTTAAGGAGTTTTGTTGACTGTCCAACAGAACAATGGGATTTTGATGAATACGACGACGATGATGATCTTGGTTATATCAGGAAGCCTGTAGAAGATGAGGCTTGGATTTTGGCTCACGAGATGGATTATCTCAATAATAATGTACAAAGGAGATATGAGCATCGGATGACTCCCATTCAGAAGGACAATAATGCAAAAAAAAATCAAGATGAGAACCTATCCTTTGTAGAAAACTTGTACTTCTTGGGGGAACAATCAAATGATATTGAGCCAAAAGCTGTATCACAAGATTTGTTTGGACTGTGTACTGCCAATCTTTATGGAAAGAGAGATTATAGTGGTTTGGCAGATCGTCATGATGGGCAGTTGGTTGGGGATGGGGAAAAAAACTTAATGCTAGTAAGTTCTGAGTGGCAAGGTTTTCCTATGCAGAGCAATGGAGTTGAAATGTTGAGCAGTGAGGAAATCCCCAGTAATGATCAACAACCTAGGGAAAATATTTTTTGGGTTGATGATGACCAGCATCAGTTAGTGAGATCTACCTTTCTTAAGAACTATGACATAGAAGATGCTGGTACTGATTTGAGGGGAAGTTTTGTTGTGTTGAGTAGTGAAGCTGTTGGTATTGATGGATCTAAACCTGTTAAATATGACCAGAGCAGCAGTTCTCACAGCAGTCTGGACAGAGCTGAAGAAGTTCGGGAAAGGCAGGAGCCAGAAAATGACAAAATGGTTAGGTATGAATCTGATTCTTGGAGAGATCATACAGCTATTTATGCGTGTCAAGCTGGAAAGAGTGAGTTAGAGAAAGGCTTCATTAAAGATGATCTCAAAGAGAGGCATAATGAACTGTATAGTCAAAATCCTTACAGTAGATCCCTTGATTTTGAAGGGTTCTCATTTCCAAATCCTTCTGGCACAGGTGATATGGAGGAATTCAAGGTAGAACCTGGGAAACCCCTTTGGTCAACTAACATGAATTCAATAGTGTTTGAGGGTACAAATGTTTATGGTCATGCCATGGTTGGTCCTGATGTTCAGATCCCCCCGAGAAAGAAGAGCAATGGATCTTCCCCTATTGCAAGCCAAAGAGATGGAGACCTTAATGTGGTGTGTCCTATGCACTTGACCACATCCACTCTAGGGAGCACAGAGAGAATAATAAATAAAGGGGAGAATTTCAATGATATTGATGATGGAGATGTAGGAGTGATAGAGGACGAAGAAGCTGTGGCTTTGCAGGAACAGTTTCAACAGATCAAAGCACAGGAAGATGAATTTGAAACATTTGATCTCCAGATTGTGCACAGAAGAAATAGGTATTTCTCACAAATTGAATGTGTACTTATTGATTCAAACATTATACTCATAAATCTATAGTGTAAATATTTCTACCATTAGAAAGTTGTTGGTTCTCATATTGCTTCCATTGTTCTTCTTGTTCAGTACTATACTTGTGGGAGTCTATTGTAAAAGTGTTCACACTGGCGGCCTTATATTCTTTGAATATTTGAGTATTTGAGGATAATTTAAAGACCATGAGAGATCCCTTTTTGCATATTTACTTATAGTTGATATTTATATTACTTCTAAAAGTTATGCTTTTTGTTTTTGCAGAACTGGGTTTGAGGAAGATAAAAACTATCATGTGGATTTAAACTCTGTGATTGCTGGACACTACCATGTAATTGAGAAACTGGGCTCTGCATCCTTTAGCAATGCTGTACAAGCTCGCGATTTACACACGGGCATGGATGTCTGTTTGAAAATCATAAAGAATAACAAGGAGTTTTTTGATCAAAGTCTGGATGAAATTAAACTTCTTAAATTTGTAAACAGGCATGACCCTGCTGATAAGTACCACATATTACGTCTCTACAACTACTTCTATTATCATGTAAGTTGATCTTTATTGTGCTCAGGGGAGGTGCTTCTATTAATTTGCAATTATTTTGTGCTCGTCTTAGTGACCAAGACATGTAGGATATAAACATGTGTACTAGTTGTCTTGTCATATTTTGACATGCTTTTTGGTTGGTTGACCTTACATAAGCTTCAGTAAACAAATATCAATTGGACAAGCAAGTTAAGCTTGCTGTCCCTAATAGCAGCTGTTAGTAACAGTATATATCAACAATAAAATGGCACAATAAGTTGCTAAACAAATGCTAGAAATCAAGTAAAAGGTGCAAGAGATAAACTAGCTAAACACTAGTGAAACTCAAGATTCAAAGACCAAGATACTAGCATAAAAGGTAAGGCTGTTGTAAACACTTTCTGCAGCCATATAAATCAGCCTTATGGCTGTAACAAACAACATATTACAGCAAGAAGATCATCCACTAAAACTCCCCCAAACTTTGCCAAAAAGTGCGCTAGGGCAAGTAGTATATGTGTGCAAACTTTGAGCAATTTTCAGTGGTTGATTAGAGAGTTATTGAAGAAGTTAGATTAGGGTTTCTGCAGCCCTAATCGCTGAAGATGAATGTTTGTAACAGCAGCAAGAACTACCCCTTTAGAGGGGATGCCCTAGTGGAGAAGAGGTGCTTTAAGCACAAGAAACAAAACCCAAATTGCAAAAAGTTGAAATGACCGAAAATCACGTTTCCCAATGCAACTATTTTATTTCTCCAATGCAAAATATTCAGATTAGTGCCTTTAAAATTGGGTAAATGGGGTCTTTAAAGCACAAGTTAGATCAACAACAACCCTAGGGGTGTAAACCCTCTTACTCCCTAGGGTCTGTTAACCAAACTTAGGGTAAATCTAGGAGGGTATACACACTCGTATTCCTCCTAACAACCCTTCTAAAAAAGATAGACTTATAATCTTAACAAAGAGATGAAGCAATGATGGAAGGTGTATCTAACATACTCCTTCCCAGGGTTTCAACTTTCCACCAACAATAACCTAAATAAGCAAGAAAGAAATAGCATATGCAGATTTTTCCTTACCTAATCCAAGAAAATGAGATATCAAACCCTAGTTTGCCATGCAAAATTCATCCAAGAGTCAAGAGAGCAAGCCTTTAGGGGGTGCACATCACTCCTCCTCATCCATTCACGAAGAGACATTCACCAAAAGACATTTCACAAGAGAGAAAGACCATAATCGCCAAAAGTAGCAAAAATTTCAGCCAAGTACTTCTCACAATGGGAGAGTTATGTTTCAAAATGAGATCTTATGATCTCTATTTATACAAAATGTCTATCACATAGTTTGTCCACATTAGCAAGGGTAAAACATAAAATAAGGGGTCCACAACAATTCATCTTAAAATTCACTTTTACACAAAAGAAACCCTAGACTAAGGTGACATCACCCCTTTAGGAGACGTTTTGGCACTTTGGAGAAGTCGTTGGGGTAGTAGATGCATGGCTAGGCCTCCAAAGGCCACTTGTCACTCATCCAAGTCCTCTCTTGATGGTCTTCAAGCTTCCTTCCTTCAAAATGTGCCACATGTCATCAAACAACACCTTCACCACCAAACCCTAGTCCTCTAGGTGACGTCAAGCCTCCAAAGGTGACGTTTCGCCTCTCCTAGGCAAAATGTTTGGCATGTAAGGGCTAGGTCATCTCATCCATGATGTCTTCTAGGCCTCCAAAGGTGCGTCTCTGTCATCCGACATGCAGGCCCTTGGCAACCAACCTGTGGGCTTCAAGCCCCATGGAAGCCCAAACTAGGCTCATTCTTCCAAAATTGTCCACCAGCTAGGTCCTGCAAAGACAAATAAGCACACCCTCCAAGGATCTCAAGTCAAAATATCATGGTGAGTAAATTAAATCAATAAATGAGCCACCTAAGCATGTGCATCAAAGATTACCTGGTCAAACAAGTAAGTGCTCAATGACATTATGCAACTTGCCAAGCTTGGAAATGGGAGGGTTGACGAGGTGTCCTATTGGGTAGATCTTTCCCTAGGTCAAGGCGTGTTTCCCAAGTGATCCCTCTCTAATCCATGTGAAGTAGATGAAGTGGTTATGGATCAAGGCACACTGGGCATGGGGTTCATGACATACAAGGGGTTGTAGTGTCTCATCCACGGGTACCTTTGTAGAGGGTGTGTGGCACCTTTGTTTGCAATGCACTTTTTCCAAGCCCATCCTCTTGCCATTCTTTGTCTCTTTCATGTTTTAAAGGACGAGTTGAAGGCCACTATCCTGGCGTGGTGTCCAGATAATGACAGTGTCACTCACAAATACCTTGCGGAAATGAGAAGGCTAGCTCGTGATGTGACCCCCTTTCTCTCAGTTATGTAACTGAGAGCCACTACCCTGACTTGGTGGCCAGATGATGGTAATGTCATACCACTAGATACCCATGATTATGATAGGCTGGCTCGTGATGAGACCTCCTATCATCTAACTAACCCCCTAAGCACTCACTATCATTTATTCTTGTGGGTCCCCCTTTTCTTACAGAGAAGCGTTTCAATGTTTTCTCGGGGGATCCCTGGGCGAAGCATCTGGAAGGTCTATATATAGGCCTTTATCCTTTTATCCAACAACAATCCCTCTGGGCCTTCAGCCTCTTCTTCCCATGGAATAAGGGACAACCCCTTCTTGGGTCAATACACCCTAAAATCCCAAGAGACAAGGAAATGGGGGGTTTTAGGTAATGGAAAGTGGTAAGTATGGCTGGGAACAGTACAATGGCTCTTCAGGGGAGTTCCTAGTAGCAAACCCATTCCCGAGGGAGACCACTTACTAGGGCACAATGTCAACCCCCAAGGTGAAACGAGGCAAAAGGCATAATGTCCAAGCATATGTCATGAAATCTAAAGTAGTCTAAGATACAACATACTCAAAATGCCTCAAATATTGAAATGACACTCACCATAATACCTGACTTGTACCTCATGGAGCAAGGCCCGATGCCTCTCAGAAGCTAGCTGGTGTGGTGGATGCCATCCTGAAAATCCTAACATCTGTGGTGGTGAGAAGGGTCTCCATCTGTGCAAGTGGACATTGCTGGTCATGTAGTCTCTCGGCACTTCATATCTGCAACTTGAGGGCCTTGAGACACAATCTCCTTAGTTATTCCACAAAATGGGGATAAGAATGCCAAAAGTAAACGTTGCTGGAAGATGTATGTATTGCGAGGGCTCTTGACAAATTTTATTATTATGGGTGATTGCTTGAATTAGAAGGTTAATTTTGTGAAGTGGCTTGATGTTGCAAGTCCACTTTGTGCATGCAAGATTGTAAGTGTGAAACTAAAGTAAAATCTAATCTAAGATTTGTTTCCTTTCACCACTATCCCCCAACTGGGTACAAGTAGGATTGCAAGGAGTTCCAACGGGGAGAGAACCTAGATCTCAAAGTTTCCCCTTGAATTCACAAGTCAATCTGCAAGTAGGATCCCGTATTGAGCAATAGTAAGAGTATGGTTTTCCCTATTAACACTAATCCACACTGATTAGTTCCCTTTTTTATGGACACCCCAGATCAAACAAAGCTTGCAAGGGGCTAGAGCATACTAAGGCTGCTGAGGGGAAGGTTTATTTTCCAAATTGAAATAACTGAAAGGAAATGCAAAATTGGAATCTAAACTAATCTAATCTAGAAATTGAAACCTAGCTAATGTTTTGCGGTGCTTGGGTTTATATTAACTTTGAAAAAAGAAATGAAAGCAAGTAAAAGAGACAAACACAAAAATGAGACAGTTCCCCCCAGCCCCTGGGGGGATTGCAAGCCTAGTGGGTTATCCCACTCTTTCTTTTCGGTTACAATAGTTTTTAGAAGAATGTCTCTTGGTCTTTTATCTTTCAAGACCAAGTAGACTTACAATAATGTGGAAGAACAAGTTTTGATTGAAGAAGAGGTTGGTTAGGGGGTCTTGGATGCTCCAGATCCTCAAAATTTCGGTAGAGCTTCTCCTTGGATGCTCATAAAACTTGCAAAAACAACAAGCAAGAGAGGCCAAAAAATGCCAAAAACCACTTGGAAAATGCCTGCAAAAATGTGTTAGACTTATGCAATTTTTTTTTAAGTAAAAGAACTAAACCATGTTAGCAAAGGACCAAGAAAGCAAGATGAAAAGCGAGCCTTCTTAGTGACTTTTGTTTGTTGTTCGGGACAACAAACAAAATGGCACTAAGATTTCCAAAGAATGAACTGAAAGCTCTTAAAATTTAAACTGCCTTTTAGCCTTAAGATTTAGAAGGAAAAGCTTGCTAAAAGGAGACTTTTTTATGCTAGATCTACTTAAAATGATGGAACTTTAGATATGAATTTGATCTAGCATGCATGCTTGCATAAATAAAGATCTAATTAAGATTTATAAATGAAACTTGGATCTTCATGCATGCAAGTAAAAGTAACCAGAAACTATTTAAATTTTTGAGAAGGAGAGAAAGAGAGAAGCTTGATCGATGGAATCCTTGGGCTATGGAGTCTCTTGGTGACAAGCCCAGGGACTACGTTCTCGAAAGCTTTGAAGCTTGTGGAAGGTACAAACAAGTCCATCCACTTCTTCAAAGATGAAGACCTGTAAAGCTTAGAAAAACTTGCCGAAAACCGTTAAATATTGGTGCTCATTGTTGACCACCTATTGTAATTTCCCCACTTTGGGACATCATTACATTACAGAGTGTTATGATGACCAAAGTAGCCAGATGGAGGTTATAGCGAGTGCAGGGGTTATTGAGGGGTTTTTTGGGGTCCGACTTGCATCGCTCATCTTATTTCATCATCATGATTCATTCCGCACAACTTGGCTTTGGTTCCGTTGCATTCCGACGATTTTTGTAATTTCGAGTTATTTTGGGCTATATGTTAATTAAATTCACTAAGAAGGTCATATTGGGCATAATACTTGGAGGAACCTCTTAGTGTAATAGCTCATTGGAATTGGGAGGAATAACACTACAAGATAGGATGACAAGAAGTCACTTTCAGTGGCTAGGGAAACCACAAGGAGGGATAAACTACTTTTTAGAGGAAAAATGGTTAATTAATTAATTAAAGTGGTTTAATTAATTAATTAATAATTAAATAAAGTAAAAGTCACTTGGAGAGACAAGGTGAGCAGGGAGGATAAAAGAGAGACATGGGCCTCTATTCTCTCATTATGTTGTTTATCATTTGATATCTGGCTTCTTGCTAGTGAGCCCATGCACTTGGGGGTTTTGAGGGTTTTGACTTAACAACAAACCCTAGAGATCAACTGGGTGGTGAAAGATCCCACCCAACCTGGTCCAAGCTTGGTCATGGAGGTGAAAGATTCCTCCCTCACCATTCTACATCAGATCTACTCAGTTACAAGAGGTTTCTACATTAGTTACAGATTCAGAGAGAGCTTGGGCGCAACTTTAGGGGATTTCCAGCAGGAGGGCGCACCACCTTGAGGAGATTAGCTTGATCTAAGCAGAGGAGAAGGATTCTGAGGAAAGAGACTTCTGGGTTTTCTTTGTAGGGCCTAGGGTGCCTTTCCTAGCCCTTTCTGGAGGAGGTTTCTTTGTCGTATAATTTATTGGAGCTCAACACATGTTCAGAGAGAGGAGGGCGCACCATAGATTGAGGATCCTGTCTTTTGGAGGGTCAGTTCTTCATTGTTCAACCCCATACTTTGCCAGGGGTTTTCCCTTGACCCGATCTACAGTTCCATGTATTTTGAGAGCATCTGGAGGTCTCTAGGATAGAGGCCGAATTATTGGGTCTTTAGTCATCCAGGAGGGCATAAGACAATTAGGGGTTTGCTCATTTGGATGGTCATAACTTCACCGTTCAGCTTGAGACTTCACCAAGGGTTTGGCCTTGGCCCGATCTACTCTTCCAGCCATTTTCAAAGTGTTTGGAGGCCTCTAGCAGCAAGGCCGAATTATTGAGGGTATTCAACTTTCCAGCAGGGCGCAACTTATCTAGTTTGAGGGTTTGATCCAACATTGGGTGGAGATCTCAGTTGTCATTCATCTTTGACAACCATCTATCCTTTGGAGGCTTGTATCTTTTCTCCTTGATCTTGCTTGAGTGTTCTCCTCATTTTGCTACTAGCTCTTAGCTCTATTGTACCAGATCTGCAGATCCATTGTATCAGGTTCTTCTTCTATTATGAATAATATCACATCTGAGCTATTTTTGGGTTATCTCTTGTATTGTTGATCTTGCATCTTGCTGAGGTATGTTCCATTGCTATATCTATGTTGATTATTGCTGCAAACACACATAAAACCCATCATATTAAACCCCAACGCAACTCATGAAGACTTAAGACTGCAAAGTGTTTGACGAAATGCCACAACCAGAAAACGTTTAAAAATCAATGAAAAACGCAATGTTCTTGGCATCTTGGCTTGGGAACATTACACCTATTCAAGTAGGGGGTCAACTCCATGTACCATGAAGATATGCACCATCAGGTGCTACCAATTCAAAGATTTACTGGTTCTACAAGGCAGTTTTGGCCTTCAACACTTCTTTTTGTAATGGAATTTCCGCTCCCCTACGTGGGATTATAATGTAATGAGTCGGCATGGATCATAGTTAGGTCAGTTGCCTTAGGACTTAATCATTAGAGGAGTCCCTTTCACTGAGTGTTTTTTTTTCCTTAGGTTATTAATTTGGCTTAACTAGCCTTATTAATTTCCCTTGAGTTTTTCACTCCCACAAATAATTCCTCCAAAGTGGTGAAAGGCGTTCTAATGGTCTAGCCCTCTGGTAGCTAGTGTCTAGGAATGTTGTAAATGACCATGTAAGACATTTAAAGTTTTGCGGAATTCTGTAAGTCTAGATAGATTTTTTTTAATTTATTAAAATTGCCTAAGTATGGGTAATTTTAATTAATGTTTGATGAAAAATGTAAAAACTAGGTCCTTGGGATTTTGATAGGGGTATTTGTGCTCAAAAGAAATGGAATGAGACCCCCTACATCCTTGGACCAAGTTTCAACTCAATTGGACAAGTTTTGTTAGGTGTTTGTCCATGAGGAGTCTTAGTCAGTCCAAAACAACATTTTAATTGCTAGTCTTGACATAGTCAAAATGTCAAATTTTGTAATTTTGAGCTAAATGGTTGAAGAGAAGGTGGGAGATGGTGCCTAAACCGTAGACTAGACTATCCTAAACCTTTTCTCACCCTCACATCCCTCTCTTACCTAGTCACTACCACTTCATGTCATCCCCCTAGGGAAGTTGCGCCCCCCCTCCTTGAGTGAACTTTAGAAAATGACAAATAATTGGGTATGGGGCCCTCTCTCCCCTAGTGCACCTCCCTAGTGCCTCCACCTCACCTCCTAGACATGGCTAATGGGTGACAACTCATCCCCCACTCACTATCCAAAACCCTAACCCTAGAGTTGCGCCACCCTCCTTGAGATGCTCACTCTTGCACATGATTTGACACTTGTAAAAGATCCAGGAGGGGTAGCTTTGCCTTCCCAAGTATAAGTAAAGGCCCTCTCACCCTCATTTCTCACCAATTCTCAGAGTACTGTTATTATACCCAATTCTCTCTCTCATCTCCCACTACTCTCTCTTCCATCCTCATATCTTTTTGTAATTTCTTGCTGCAAGTATTTGCATGCACTTTTTAGAGTAAGAAAAGCTTTGGAGGGAATTTCATGGCGCATTGGGAGTATTCTTGATGCTCCTCTTGGTCTTTTGTTGAGGTGATATTGCTGCTATATCTTTCATTGTGGGTTATTTGCTTTCAAATCTAATTTAGGAGATCCCAAGCAAAGTATTTTGCTTGGTTAAGTTTATGGTAGTATTGCTATAGACTTAGTGAGTAGTTTGTATGGTATTGCAAAGTAGTTTTCCATTTCCATTTCATGTACTCACCTCCTTGTTGTTTTGTAGCAAGATCTCACTCATTTGCAGGTCACCAAGGGTTTGGAGAAGCAATTTTCAGATTTGGGAAATTGCTTGTTCAACTAAGGAATTCCTCTATTAGTTTTCTGTTCTAACTTCTTTCATTTCTTTGAGGTTTTGTGGTTGTTTTTCAGCTCTGAAATAGGCTTAAAATCATTATCTATATTCATATTTTTTTAGTAAAAATTTCTGTTTTCACTAACAATTTTTTTTTGAGTTGTTTTGTACATTTTACAGCATTTCTAGCAAGCTTTTGCTTGCTGGTTTTTGCAGATTCTCACCAGGACAAGGGGAGGTGCTGCCCATTTTGGGCCACAAAACACTCAAGAAGAGCCTCCAATAGTTGGGTAACATATTGCCCCCTTCTCTCATCTTTCTTAAGCATTGTAAGCAAGCCCAAGGGAGTCCCAAAAGTGCTTGCATTTCTCCTCTTTTAAATTTCTGCAATTTAATTTATTAGTTGTGCCTACATCTTGGAGTGTGTTTGGCCCAACCAACCCCCAAAACCGTAAGGCTAGGTAGCACTTTTATTTTCTGCAATTTTTATTCATTTGTTTGCCCCACTTGTCATTAGGACAAGATTGAGAGGCTAGGTTTATTTCCAAGTATTTTCTTTTCAAGTTTTGAACCCACTTGTGCACAAAACCGGAAGGCTTTGTCCTCCACCTTGTGCACTTGCTCGAGGTTGCTAGCTTAAGTTTCTTTCGAGTAAATTTTAATTTTAATTGTTTGCCTACACCTTGGAGTGTGCTTAGCTTTGCCAACCCCCAAAATCGTAAGGCTAGATTAGTTTGTGGTTGCTTTCTTTTACATGCTCAATGATGATATAATCTAAGTAAAGACATAATCATATGCTAGTTTAGGCCCATGGAGTCATTATGAGTTAATTTGCTTATCTCATTCATATTTGCTATCTATTTTCTTTTCGGGTATTTTACATTCAAGCACAATTTCATCTTGCAATTTATCTTTCCAAGCACCTTATTTTATTGCAAGTCATTTAAGTTTAAGTACTATTGCTCAATGAGTTAAATCTTTCATGTACTTTACTTCCATCTCTTGCAACCTTGTATGATCTTGTGGTTTAAGACAAACATTTAATTTCTCTTGCAAATTAATTTTTGTACTTTGCTTTCATTACATTATCTTTCAAGTACTTGGTATCTTGCAAGCACATCTTGCACAACAACACACATTGCAGTCACCTTAACTTAATTTTAACTAACTTAATTTACCTTAGTCTCCTAGGATCTAAAATCAACTAACTTAATAGGTCACCTTTTACTGACCCAACTTTGCCATCAAAACAAGAATTTCAGGAAGAAACGGGAAGTGCTAGATCGGGGACGATCTCACGACGCTTGGCGTCCTTCCCGGGGAGTACTTCTATTCTTGGGTTGACCTGTGGAGCTTGGGTGGGGGCCTTGTTTTCCTCACTTATTGAGCACCCAACAACTCTTTTGGTACAAGTGGGGGGAGTTCTTGGGTTGTCACTTAGTCTGGGATTCAATCCTAACTTAAACAACTTAATAATCCTAAAATTTATCCACTCAACCTTGGGCATCCTTTGGACACATCTTTATGATTATGCTTTAGTATACATTGCATAACTCTTTATCTTTCATGCAATTTATTTTCAAGCATTGTGGATTGGACTAAGTAGTTGAAAAGTTGCGCTTTAGCCCTTGGAGGCCTCTTGTTCATGTTTTAATTTTGAGTTTAGTTTAATCTCTTGATGTGATTGGACTCCCTCACTGAAGTTG
>JASDQU010013720.1:375751-393937 GCA_032191745.1 Picea mariana
TTAACAAGTTAGTATTTGGTTAGTAATCTTGCTTGTATCATTCATATATCTTGTATCTTCATTGTTGTATCACTTAGTTTCAATTGTAACTTTGTGGATAGTTAGTTCTTGTATTCTTTTATGTCTAGTCTAACTTTGTAATCTTGTATTTAGCATCCTTTTGTAATTTTTGTAAACTTTGTAAAAACGAATCTCCTTTAAACGTAGTTGACCCCTTGCCCAATCTTAGGCACTAGTCTTAGAAGACTTAGGGAAAGGACGTCTTGTGCATTAAAAGACTTGCACTTTGCATTGTTGCTTTTGCATATAGGCTAGATTCCCCCAAACCTTAATCAACTAAAATCAACTCCTAGAATTTAACTTTAAACTTCATCTAGTAACTAGGGTCTACCCCCCTTGGCTTCCCTAGGAGTAAGCCTGGACGGAAGAGGTTCAAGTCGAGGTGACAGTGGGCTTTGAACCTAGGCATTGTGCCTCCAAGGACACACTAAGTGAGTTGGACTTAGCTCACGTTTGCAAGTGTGTATAAGGACGACAACACTCCCTACACATGAAATCTAGATAGCATGTAATTAAACAAAATTTGCATGCAAATCTTTAATTGCATATGTAAAAAGACAAAAGATCTAAAAAACAAACTAGTTTAGAAGATCTTTCCTACCGGGTGACAACACCTCTTCAAAGGCCAACAATAACAAATCAAATGCAAATACAATAAGCAAAGGTTACCTCATATATGAAATGCTAAACATCAAACATCCACACAAAGAATGCTAGCCACCATATGACCTCCAAAGTCTTCTTTATTCCAAATGATATCAAAATTACAAGTACAATACAAGCCAAGTCCAAACTCCCATTAACCTCGAGGATGGAGAGAATGCTTGGTTTTATAGCAAAGTGGGAGCAATTCCCAAGGAGAGGGGGCGCACCATCTAAGAGAGATTGAGCCATGTGTGAGGTGGGAAAGCATGAAACCACTCAACACCCTCAAGTGAAGTGACAACAAAGCAAGAGATGAGGCATGAGAGGGTGCCACCTCTCAAGAGGTAGGCACATCTCTCCATGAGTGTGCCATCTCTTGAGAGGGAGGGCACACCTCTCCCTTGGAAACTGCCTCAACTCCATGTGGGATGCCACATAAGTCTCTCTAACACCCAAACAACTCGCCCTCAAGTGCCACTTACTCACAGTGAAGAGTAGTGAACTAGAGACAAGCCGAAACATGTTTCCGGCATGTCTCTTTGATAAGAGGTGTTGAAATTAATGCAGTTGCAAGAGCCATTCTCGGAGGATGGCATAAGACCCTAGCTGAGATCTAGGGCCCCCACTCTACACTCCTGGGGTTCTTGGTTTGGGACCAAACAGTTAGAGCCATGGAAAAAGACCCTAGTGAGGGCCCCCAATATATTGTTGGGGTTCTTGGTCAAGGACTAAGCAGTAAGTCCCTAGATGTGTTCTAGGGCCCCTGGATGTGTACTAGAGAATCCTTGCTAGGTGCTTGGATTGATCCTTGGATGTGTTCCTTGGTGGTTGATGATATAAGTCCCGAGATGTGTTCTAGGGCCCTTGGATGTGTTTCAGGGAATCCTTGTTTAAACGCTTGGGTTGATCCTTGGTCTTGTACCTTGGTGGATAAAGACCCTAGATGTGTTCTAGGGCCCCCAAATGTGTTCCGGGGTATCCTGGTCTGGGATTAGGTGGTTCTTGGTTGAGTACCAAGATGTGATGATGTGTGATCTTTTTTTTCTCTCCCGAGATGGTCCATGAGACCTAGGAGCAGCTAGAAGATGGACATAACCACATCATTGATTTTTCCTCTTATGTAGGGATGATAAAAGTTTATAAGTTATCATGAGACTTATGTGGACAATTTGTCATTGAAGAAGACCCCTTTGACTTTGTCTTGTAGCCTCCCCTTGCTTGAATCTCGTTCCCCTTCCTGTTTAATGTGGTGTTGGTCTTTTATAAGTCACTTTGACTTATTTGATTTTCTAATTAATATTTTTATTAATTATTTTAATTATTAGGTTTTTAATTAAACCTAACCCTAACCCCTTCCTATACTATAAAAGGAACCTCACCCCTCACTCTCTCATTACATTCACACACTTACACTTTCCTTGGTCTGAATTTTGGTACGACCTACTCTTGTTTCAGTTCAGTTTTGTTTTCAGTCTCTTGAAGGGTTTCTCCATTGATGCGGTTTCCTTGAAGTTGTTCTCTTGTTGTTCATGAAGGCTTGTCCTCCTTGTTTTCTCTCCTTGTATTGGTGTAAGGTTCAACTAATGGTGCGGCCTTCCCTTTTGCTGGTGCTGTCCTTCTCTTATTGATGTTGAGGTGCCGCGGCCCTCCTACCAGTCTGCCGCTGCCTCCTCTAGCTGCCGCTGCCTTCTTCTAGCCTGCCGTACCTCTCTCCTTGGCTGCTGTGTCTTTCTTTTGGCTGCCACTGCCCTCTCTTTGGCTGCCACTGGTACTCCTTCATGCTGCTGCTGTCTCTTTTCTTCTACAGAATNTTTGGTACGACCTACTCTTGTTTCAGTTCAGTTTTGTTTTCAGTCTCTTGAAGGGTTTCTCCATTGATGCAGCCTCCTTGAAGTTGTTCTCTTATTGTTCATGAAGGCTCAGCCTCCTTGTTTTCTCCCCTTGTATTGGTGAAGATTCCGCTAATGTTGCGACCTTCCCTTTTGCTGGTGCAGTCCTTCTCCTATTGATGTTAAAGTGCCGCAACCCTCGTACCAACCTACTGCTGCCTCCTCTACCCGTCGTTGCCTTCTAGCCTGCCGTACCTCTCTCCTTGGATGTTGTGTCTTTCTCTTGGTTGTCACTACCCTCTCTTTGGCTGCCAATGGTACCATTTCATACTACTGCTATCTCTCTTCATCTACAAAAGTTAGGGCATGATGACAACGCTAAATATGCTTCTTACGCTGCAAATTTTGCTACCACAGTGCTATAAGTTTTGGGCAAATCTTTTCTGGGTTGTTTTGGGTTTTCATATCAGCATTGAGTTTTGGACAACTGTTAGAGAGAACCCAGACTGTGAGTAGTTGCAAAGGTTTGAGAAGAGAGTTTGCAGTCACAGGTGAGTCTCGTAGTCAAGTGGACATTTAGGAAATTGAAGGTGGCATCTAGAATTTCACAATATCTGAGGATTCAAAGAATGGTGCCTTACGTAGTACTAGTTGCAGGCCAACGATCCAAGAAGAACAAGCCCAAGGGTGAGAAGGATCCTATTCAAGACGTACCCAATCCCATTTTATCAGAGCAAGTACTGGACTCGCGGGTGCACATCCTTGCCGATGAGCACTTGAAGGGTTATGTAGAGCAGGTGTTACTCACAGACTATGATATCCACAATTATGCATCTTTTCCTGAGTTTGCACGAGAGAAATACTGAGAATTACGTAGGGATAAGTTGTGGACATTGAAGCCTTTCACAACCCTCGCTAGGTCTAGCTTGTTGAGGTTGATGCATGTACCTTTCATTGGAACTTTTACGACGGTTGGGAAGTACATGTGACTACAGTTGTCCTGACTTCACTCTGGCTTGACAGGAAAATAAGCATCACAGATGAGGTTGTACATGCAGCGACCAAGCTACCGCAAGATGGTGAGGACACATTTAAAGCATTCTCCATCAAAGGCTCGACACAGAAGGACCCAAAGCACCAGAAAGCAAAGAAGCAGGACCTGTGCAGGAAATACCATGCATAGTCGAAGGGCTGAGGTTATGATATCGGCTCCATCAATAGCCTGTCGGTGGCAATGGCAGCCCAGTTGTTATCTACACAGGTTTTGTGTACCTGCCGAAAAGGGAGAATGCTCAAAGAAAGCACTATATGTAGCCAAGGTCTACACTAATGGTATTAAACTCAATTGGGTCAGGTATCTCACTAATGAGATCTTGCAAAATGTGTTGGATGCACAGGATCAAAACCAGGATTTCTAGTTTGGCACTTTTGATAATAACATTCTCGCGGTGGGTGAAACCTATGGGGGTCACCCTGTAGGAGTTGGTTCTAGAAAGATCTGTGGTGGCTTACCAATATGAATTCCTTCGTTGTACCCGTAGACAAGGTCGAGCAAGTGGTCATTGACACCGTGTTCGAGGGCTACTACCAGGCTATTTATCAGCAGCAATAATTGACTTGTATGATCAGTAGTTCTGCTTCAAGTACAGGCGACACTATTGTGCCATGTGACCGCAGAAGGAGGACATGAGTGTTAATATTGTGAAGAGGTGGAGATGTTTCCCTTTGTACTTACAAATTGAACCATTCAACAGGCTCTTAAATAGTGGGCTCAAGTCGTAGCAAAGCAATAGAAACAACAAGGTAAGCGGGCCTTGCTAGTGGAGGGGCATGGTAGTGGAGGTCCACAAAAGAAGCTCAGGGTGACCCCCATAGATGAAACGACATCTAATTCCATGGAGTCAGATGATTTGGGCTTGAGGGTGTGGAAAGGACCCCTCATGAATAGTACCAGTAAGCACTAGTATAAGCACTAAGCTCATGAATAGTACCAGTAATCACCTTGTTTCCCGCTTTCATTACATAACTTGTATAACATGAAAAAGAGCCATTGATTAGTAAAGGTTCAATATTGTATGTAAACACATAGTTTGTTATAGAGCAGTGATTCAGTATTCAATGTTACTAGCTTAGAGTATGATAAGGATCTATATTAATGTAGTTTGTTATGCTTTACTCTGTATTGGTAAGGTATACGCAAGGGTTCCACCTCAAACATGGATAATTGATATAAATTCTTACTATTATGTTTCAATAATTAGCATGAAGCTGAGCAATGGAGTTAGCTCAGGACAAAGACTAGTATGTAGATTAAGCATAAGGAGTGCCATTAAGTAACATGATGATAGTATGGTAACTCAACACAATAAGATGGGTATCATTCTAGTCCCTATATGTTTGATATGTAAGCTCAGTACAACTAGTATCATATTCAATAGGTTTATTAGGGGAATACACAGAGTGATAGAAGAGTAATCAATGAAGCTACATACTCTATCTGTAATATATACATAGTCCATTGTGTAGTAGCCATCCCACCTGCTTGCTTCTAATCACATTGTTCAACCAACAATCATGGTATGGTACTAGATCAATGGCATATCCTTCATAGTAATGGAACCCAAGCAATGGTGTTTATTCTACTACTATAGCTTTAATTGTTCAGTTCCAGGTAGTGATTATCCGAGGAGTACTACGAATAAGGATAAGCTATGGACTAGTGACTTACAATGGCTATTCATTATCCAAATAAAGGTAATGGTTTAGCTATCATAAGGTTAGTACCATGTTAAAAACATGCAAGTTGTTTAGTATGAATACACTGGTTAAGCTATTGTCAATGCTTGTATCAACTTTGAAGCAGTAGTGATACCTTGTATATAAGTAAGCATGTATTACAGAGCATGATCAAACTCATACTTAGCTTATATGAGGTTCAATGGTAACAAAGCACTCATATTGAATACAACAGTATAGGTATAAGAACACATGCTCGAATCACTATGGGTCTCATAAGCACTATGCTCGAATCTCTATGGGTCTCATAAGCACTATCCAATTACTGTGATAAGAACAATCTATGTATTATGTGTAATTAATAGGTGATAATACCACCTACTTCATTTCAAATACTCTAGCTTCTACACAGATTCATCATCTTGCTTATCGTGAACAAGTGGTTTTAGTTCCATATCTTATATAGACTACATGTTCCAAGTAAACTGTTGTAACCAAGTAATCAAGCTCATTACTACTATGGACGATCATTACTAGTGTGTTAGTTATGTCAGTAAGGGTAAGTGATTACGAACCAATACTGTTAGCATAAGGTAAATGACCGTAAAGCATGTGTATCATCTAATGAAAATCCTATGGTTTCACTTGTACTAGTGTTCATAATAAGAAGAGTAATTATTTGGAGAATACCATAACCTTATGAGATTAAGCACGTAGTAACCTTATTCAACTCTTGTTATGGGTTTCTAAGCTCGTACTTAGGTTAGACCTATGTAATACTCAGCGTTATCATAGTGTTGATTAGAGAACGTCTATTGGTTCATCTTAATCAATATAATTCATTAGGGGAATGACTGGGTGAACTAAACTAAGCTGTTACCTATTCAAACTTGTATCTCTTGTATCATCAATAGAATGACATACAACGGGTATCATTTCCATGGAGTTACTACTATCCAAGGATATGGATTTGGCTTACCTATTAGATCATAGTGCTGACTTATGGAGCTTAGTTGATGCTTAACTATGACTACTATTACCGTCATATGGTGGTATGATTACAACTAATATGATGTGTTCCTGGAGAAGGTTATACATTGATTACGTGATTATTGTATTGATGATATGGTAGTCACCAAGCTCTACTTAGCTGTGTTCTATACTAGTGAGCTTAAGCAAGTGATTAATAGTTAGTATTGTTCATTAATCATAGTATTCTCCCTAATAAATTCTACTTATACTTATAACAATATCAATCCTTACTGATCATTATTACTTAATAGGTGTTGATTCTACATGTGAAAACAAGCACATACTTGGCATATCAATACGAGCTGTGAAACTGATGGCTTGTAATAACACATTACAACACATGCTTGGTTTGGTGTTACGATGTTTACCTAATCAGTGTTGGTGATATGTCCGTACTTATGGTATTAGTATAACTAAGCTAGCTATTATAGGATATGAGCTTATATAGTGAGCTTCATGCTAATCAAGTGTACAAGGACTCTAATAAGTACAATGATTGAGATCAGTGTAGATTAGTGTTAATTATACCAATAACGTGATTGCCACAGATCATTACAGAAGCATAACCATTGATATGAGTACAGAGTAACTAGCCTGCTTTAAGCTTTAATAGGCATGCATATATGGTAAGCCTTGAATGTATTTCGTATTGTAACTATCACCATATCAATAAGAGTGGTGTGTTCATTACGTGATTACAATACTGGGTATAACTGCACCTATGTTATAATGGGAATCACTTACCCTTAGTGACTAAGCTATCTGTAACATGACGCTTGATTTCAACTTGTATTAGCTATGATAAGGGTTTCTCTATTACTGTCATGTCTTGTCCGAGTCCACGGCGTGTTCCACTATTCCAAGTGATTACATATGTATAATATGGCCATTTCGATTGTATCAACCCCATCCAAGTATGTAGCATATACGTTATCCCTTATTCCTTGCACTCAACGGGCTACCTAATCCTCCAACTTGATGTTTGATGGTTGATAGGATATGATAGTCATAACACTTATAGGATTAGAAGCAATGACTATTATCATATATACAATCCTGAGTCAAAGTCATAGGTTTACCGTGTTTAGACTAGTGAACAAAGGGAAAGCAATAGACTTATTACGATAGGTTGTAGGTAATACAAATACAAGAACATATTGCCTTACAACGAACCTTAGACTAGTGGCTCAAACTACAGACTCAAATAAAACACTCGATATCATGTCTTAATTCCATGGAAATGATACTTGGAGAGAGTAAGCCCATGATACACGCTTAGACCAAACATGGTAATCAAAGAGTATAGTTTATCCATAATGATAACGGGGGGAATAGGAATAGTCAAACCCAATGATATCTCCTAATTAGGTATCAGCTTAGTGCTCTTGTTACATTCATAATCTTAAGCAATAGTCTAATCTAATAGGAATCAATGATCGCACTGGTTTAGCTATTAGTACTAGTAATTCCATACCTTGTATTAGCTCAAATATACGTAACCATTGAATATGTTCTTACTACAATGTCAAAGCAATGGCACTGATTCTATAGTTATAAGTATTACTAAAAAGGTTAGCACTAGGAATGATGGAAACAACAATGGTAAACTAGCTCAGGGTATGGCAAGAACAAAGCTCAACAATAGGTGTAGCTTATATCCATAGTGAATCACAAACTATGATCTCTAGTTACAGATATGTGGTAGCTCTAACTAATCCATGGTGTTTTGATCTGAGTCTGTGGTTTGGCCCACTACTGTGGTGTTATGATCACTTGGTTTTGGGGCACTACTAGTGGTGTTATGATCTGAGTCCAAATTATAGGCTATATAATGGTGTTCATAGTTGAGCTTTCATTATGAGCCACTAGTCTAAGTATGAGCAATGGGATAGTATGAAGCTATATTGAATCAACCCCATACAAGTATGTAGATATACACTATCCCTTATTCGATACCCATTGTATCTCATCGGTCTATCTGTATCTCCAACTTGATGTCATATGGTTGATAGGTAGTAATAGTACTAATCCCATTGAATAAGTAAGATCATGGATATCACACTATGTGCCTAATTTCCCTATCCTTGTAATGTAATCATTGTTAATAGGTATATGTAAGAATAACATATAGATTGAAGTAAGCTAACCCATGCAATGTAATCACCAGTTTGATTGAGGTTATGATATAAGTATAATAGGTGAAACATAGTCAATAAGAGTCAGAACCAAGCTTAGTGTGAATCCAGTGAGTGACAACGGTAATGACGAATATGTAATACACCTAATAAACGTGATACTATTATCAAACACGATTAGAATATGACCATGAAGCTATCAATTACACAACGTTCAGTAAGTAAGGCTTGTGATTCATAACATATCAAGGATTTTTCATATTAGAATAGAGTGAATCCCATATCTATTGAGTGTAAATACATGAATACGCAATGGCTATGTTTAGCTTATGGTCTCTATAGTGATATCCATTGATTTGATTACGGAGATACACTTGATACTAGTATAATATAAATGAGTACCATTGATTTCACTATGTTGATACAATAAACTTTCATGTAATTATCATAGTCTTTATTATTGATAATACTTGATAATACGTAGCTATCAAGTATAACTAGTAAATTAGGTTAGTGTAATTCACATATGTAACGGTTCATACTGAACGTTAATGACGGATATGTAATACACCTAATAAACGTGATACTAATATCAAACATGATCATAGTATGGCCATGAAGCTATCAATTACACAACTTTCAGTAAGTAAGGCTTGTGATTCATAACATATCAAGGATTTTTCATATTAGAATAGAGTGAATCCCATATCTATGAAGTGTAAATACATAAATACGCAATGGCTTATGCTTAGCTTATGGTCTCTATAGTGATAGCCATTGATTTGATTACGGAGATACACTTGATACTAGTATAATATGAATGAGTACCATTGATTTCACTATGTTGATACAATAAGCTTCCATGTAAGGATCATAGTCTTTATTATTGATAATAGGTAGCTATTAAGTATAACTAGTAAATTAGGTTAGTGTAATTCACATATGTAATGGTTCATATTGGTTGTGTTCATTACTTGATTACAGTATTTACGTTATATTACATCATATAGGTTAGATTCCCATTGATTTAATTAGGATGATCAGTATATCCATAAGTAAGATCATAGACTTAAGGTTGATAGAGATGCGTGTTTATATAGAGTGTTAAGATAAGGTCATTGAATGATAAGGGGAATCATCGTACTCATATATCATGATAAGCTCTCAATACTCATATAGTTTAACTTACCTGTATTACTATCATGTTTAATGTGATCCATATTATGCACATTACAATCTATCCCAATCATAACCCTTTGCAAGGATGTGTCAATACTTCATATGGTAACAATACTCATTACCTTACTAGCTCTTTCCATATTAGGTTAGATTTCATACTGGTCTTAGCTTATGATATGTGCATATAAGCAATGGTGATTATACTAGCCACTATGATTGATTCAAGGGTGATACATATGTTGTTAGTACTCCCACTGATTCACTTGAATACTGATCTTTGGAATGGGCTTTATGGTTCTTATTGACATTAATCACGATAGGGTTCTAAGTCACTCTATTGATAAAATTTACTATGATACCATGTTTACCCTTTTTTATGGAAGTACTTGCCCTTTATTAGTATCAAGTACAGGTAATAGCGTGATATCCCTTATATTTAAATTTTATACCATAATAGAGCTAGTATTACTTGCATGCTATTAGTAGTAGTATCTGTGTAGAAGCTATGATCTGTGTATAACTAAGTAAGCTTGTCCTTGTGTAATCATTAAGCATGTCCATACTACTTGTTCTTGTATCTTATATTGATAGTGTAATCATGGAAACATAAGCAATGAGTACATCTTACCTTATTTATGTAATAGACTAACATGTAATGATCTCCTATTAATAGGGTTGAAGCTTATTTATTATCATTGAGTTAACTTACATCACTACGTATCCCCTGTAATATGGTAGCCTCCACGTAAGTGATAGGAGTACTAATGTATAGTAATTCTATAATATGAATAAGTATAAGCCAATACCATTCATATATTATGTGTGCTATGTTCATCCTTTTTTTGACATGAATCCATATCTAACCAGTTTGATACTATCACCCAAATAGGAAGAATGTGTTGTATCTATAGTAGTCCAAATCCCATTGCATTGCATAGATTAACATAATGAAGTGAACACGCTATGACATCTGCATAATACAAGAAGGGATACCCTTACTATTACCATTCATGTGTTTATATCATAACTATTACTAATGTATTAACACGCTTATGCCTTTGATCGTCTTACACTCTTCATATTACTAGTATGACTCGAATTAAGCAAGGTTGTGTATAGATTAATCACACTAGTAATCCCATTTATACAGGTGTTCATCGTATTCAAACTAACATATCGTAATCGAACCTAATTACTCTTATCTCTATATAAGTTGAGCTACTATTGTTTCATCTATTATGATGTTAGTATAAGCAATGGAATTAGATCTATCCCTTAAAATGTAGGGGTAAACAAAGTAGAGCTTCTGATTCGATAACAATCATTTTTGGTGGATACCAACAAGAATTAAGTCACTATACATTGGTGGAGATTTGATAAAGAGGATCACAACGACAAACAACACCCATTGCAGCATGGGCCTGACCTTTCTTTAGACCTTACACCTACAACAGGGGACCGCTGCTACATCCCAAGTCATTCCCTCTTGGATCCGAAGGAGGCGAAGAACACCTATCCACGGGTCGCCCTAACCCCAACAGTGAGACAACGAACTCATCTTTTGTCCCCTTCGTCCGCACGAAGAATCACACCTAACATTCTTCGACCGACCCTTTTTTACTGTACCAATTAGTGCATCTCATGGGGAAAGGTGTAGCATATAATTTCTCCTGCGGCTCTTAGGGAGATTACGAACCATAAATGGTCATTTTGTGCACCTTTCAATTTACGATTTGGTTGACACTTACATTTGACCGCTGCCTCCACCACACTAAGTAGAATTTACTACCCTGCTTATCCACAACAGGTATATTTTATGGGCCTCAATTACTAATAAAGCGACTAACCGACTCCTCAATTATTCAATTGCCACCAAACCACAAGAGCAGGATATGAAATTACCATGACCATGGGATTAACTCAATTACCAGGATTGAAATAGCAGTCAAAACGTAGTAGCTTTATTTATGATCAATCCCCTAACTAACCCACCACCCACCCGGAAAAGGTGAGACACTCGCCTTTAGCTTCACGGCCCCGCTAATCGCTAACTCACAGAACTCAGATAATTATTGTATTACCAATAAAACTTCAGAGTGGAACTCTTTCTCTCTTGTTGCTAGTGACTAAATAACTTCCTAACTACTAAATATGAGCTAACAGAGGTTCCTACTAACTACGAAATATGAGCTAACGGAGGTAAGAGATTGAATTTATATACGATGGAGCTAAGGTGAGTAATAAATGGATGACTTTATATACGAGATTTCCTAAGGATTTATTAACGAGATTTCTTGAGGGTACATTGTATAGTAAGAGAAACTGATACGGTTTAAATGAGTTCCTTTGGTTGCAACTATATCAGTAAGAGGTATACATTTGTTCTTCTCTAAGCAGCTAAGATAGCACTGGTTTGGCTTTTTGGTCCAGTCGAAGATTCAGCACAAGTAGATCCACCACCTTGTCTAGCATCTCTTCCTGTCCCAACAACTGATTCAGTGGTTTAAGCAAGTGATTATGTATATTATTAAGACCCAGCACCAATACCAGGAGTAGATACAACACTAGCAGCAGAGCCAGTCCCCGGTGAATAACCAACAGAATAATATGCACATCTATAACGTGTTTCGGGTTTTGGTACATGCCCCCTTGTTCCTTTATGCACATTTTAGTATGCCTACCTTTTTATTCCCATGCCTTACCTACTACCAAGAACAGAGGTTGGAAAGGAAGGAGCTTATCCATATCCATTCATTGTAAATACCACATCCCAGTCCCATATCCACTTATAGTATAGATCCAGAGCGAAGGTAAGCCCCTGTACTAGTTTCATATCCTTCAGCAAGAGTAGATGTAGCATATATTGTTGGAAACTGACCAGCAAAAGGTGATCCACCAGCATAAGTCGATCCAGCAGCAACAACTGTTGATTAGTCTTCTATTCCAGATCCTATAGTAGTATCAGATCCTACAGAGCCATAACTCCCACCAGCAGGAGAAAAGATAGCACCAAGAGCAAAGGCAAGGGCTTATGCTACAGTAGCAGGATCCCCACTAGCAAGAGAATAGCCAGTAACAGTTGTTACTTCAACCGATTTTATCTTGACTCAATTGATTATGTCGTCGATTGAGTTGTTGATGAGTGAGTAGAATATCCATCTATTCTATTGAAGCAGCACCAACAACAACACGAGCAAGAGCACGAGGCACAGGCAAACGTAAAGGCATCCGAGTAAGCATCTAAGCCTTCAGCAGTTGTAGATCCAGTTCGTGATGATCGTGATAGAGAAGAAGATCCTAGTGATAGGTATGAAGATTATTATGTTTGTGATCCATAACCAGATCCAGTCCCATATACCGTAGCAGGGGCTTTAGTAGTAGTAGTTTCAGGTCCAAATGAAGCCAAAGTCGATGCAGATCCAACAACAGTAAATCCAACAACAATAGACCCAGTAGCATCATTGCTAGTTGTAGTAGGTCCAGTTGTTGATCCAATTGCTTATGAGTTTGAATATTTTAACTGTTGTTTATGCAACATCAATAGCAGTTTCAGATTCTCCAGTCGATCCAACACCAGCAGATCCAACAACAAGACTGGTAGCAACCCCAAAAGCAGATATAGAGACTCTAGATCCAAAGCCGGATGTGAAAGATATAGATCCGAATGTTCTAGATAGAGATCCATACTCAGCGGCAGCACCAACCTCTCTATTGCCAACACCATCAGTAGCAGCATGAGTCCAGGTCCAACAGTATATCCAGAAGTATAGTTGGTTTACTGAGCTGATGAGCTTGACTTGAGGGTTTAGAGTTCTTAGAATAAGTGCATATAATCCCACTAAAGGGAAGGAATAGAATGAGTTATTGCAAGAGGATATTTTCCCGTGAAATGGTGCCAACCAATGGGACAGATTAAATGGTCCTGAACGAAGAGAAAGAATAGAAGTGCCCAAACGTAGAGAGGTACAGCTAGTTATCGAACGATAGTGAAGAGGGAATACATTCGCTGGAGGCTAAAAGCTATACGCGACATAGATTGTTACCAACCAAAGGGAGGGTTTAGAATGAGTTCTTAGAAGCGGACAAATAAAGAGTTCTTAGAAGCGGAGCAAGAAATAGGTGTACACCTTAAAGCACCCTCACATGCATTCTTTTGTATAAATCATGGCCTCTCTGATGCTTTCTCTCTATATGCCTACTGATGTCAGTTCCCCATGCAATCTCCTCTCATTGTTGCCCAGACTAGCAGGGTTCAGACTCTAACCATCAGGCAGTGATCCAGCAACAGATAATGCCCTTTTAATAGGATTTTTTACACCCTTTTGACGCTAAGCTATATTGGTACCTAAGATGCCCTTATCGTGCGTTATAATTATATATAATAGGGCCTTTCTAACGCTTTCCTCTATGTGTATTGGTGTATTGTTACGTGAACAAAGACCTGGACGAGTCTTAGTTCGACTAAAGTTGGGATACTACTTGACCCCGTACAAGTAGAAGGTATCCTAAGGATGGTAGCCCAACTGAACATAGCTCTCCTAATGTCGAGCAAGCAATCCTTCCTAAATTCGCGAGCTATAATTTAGCAATCCTTCCTTGCCCCCCCCTCATCAATAAGTAACTTGGACAAGCAATCCTTCCTTGCTTTTCTTTGTCGTCGTCTCAAATAGCCTATTTAGAACTATCTCCTTAACGATTGCCTTAGTGTTCGCGCTACAAGGATATAATAAAGAGCATTTATGCAACCGGTGTCAGGCCCCTCACCAAATAAGTAACTTAGGACACATGAATAGAAAGAAGAAATAGTCTCTTATTTGACGATAATGACTTGTATCATTTCGATAACTCCGGACCAACCCAACTAACTCACGAATCGGTACGGGTTGACTAAGTATTAGAAGGGTCAGGTAAACCGGACTCAAAAACCACTGAATGATATCTGAGTTAATATTACTCACTGTCCCCCTTCCTTACTTACTTCAATCCCGAATTCTTGTCTCATTCCTAAGTATCATTAACACCCAGTTAACACCATTTGACTAAAGCCTTCTAAGTCATTGAAGCTCCGCCTCCTCATTCAAGTCAAGCTCAGCTTACCTAACCTTTCGAGGGCGAGGTTGGGTTATAACTTCCGACCGACCAGGCCAACAATGTTGTGAAACCTATCAGACCTTGATCAGTGCATCTCAAAATAGGAGATAAAAGGAACATAGTCGCTTGTCCAAGTTACTTATTGATGAGGGGGGCAAGGAATATCCAATTTATAATCAACTCAACCCTCCGTTGATTAATCAGAGTCGGGGTTTCTCATTTATTCAGAGAGTCGGGGAGAAAAAGGAAGGTGGGCATAAATAGCCTGGACCGATTGTGAATTATTCATCGTTGGATGGAAGCCTTCCATTTTGTTTCAAAGAATCGGGGGATAATATCTTCTTACCTATTTATCCCATCTGGAATTTCAACCAAAAGAGTCGGGGAATTTTGACCGTAGAAGAGTGTGAGGCAAGGCCGTGTCTAGGGCAAGGCCGTCTCTACTACATAATATATGAGGAAGGTCATGAATGTGTTATACTAAATAGATGAATTGGAAGAGGGCGAAAGCAAGAACTTCACAAGCAATGGCAAGTAGTCCAAGAGAGAAAGCGGCTTAAAAATAAGAACAAGAATCTGCGATGGTCCATTGGGATGTGTTACCTCATTTTGATGTTGAATAAAAAGTAGTTAAATAAGTCCATGCTGCCCAAACAACAAAAAGTGACTATGCACTCAGAAGTAAGCAAACACCCCCTTAAACTACTCGTCATTCATCTTCTACTACAACCACCAAGAAAACTACAACCATTGCCACCCCTTCAGTACCTTCAATTAGTTCTTCATCGATTGCTTAAATGGAATACAATATTGTTGAGGATATGAAAAAGATTAGAACCAACATTTCTCTGCATGATCTATGCAGAAGTGAGCGACAAAGGAAGTTGATGTTGAAAGCATTGAAGGAACAAGCAACCACAAAAAAGAAATCAACAGTCAATGCTGCTATCACGGGGAATAAGTCAAAATATAAAACTCCTCCTTTCCTTCCCTCTCGTTGATTGCTCATTCCCTTCCATTTTCGTTTAGACACTCGAGAAATCACGGATATAGAAGAATTTGATTGATTATCCTTATCTAACCAAACAAATCAGGTCTGAAGCTGTATACTTATGCTTCCTCCCCAGGAAGGGTTCAGGAGGCAAACAAACAACCAAACTAGGTCGAGCCCCACAAAAGAGCAGTAAGGGCTTTATGCGAACTGCCTATCCTCTCCCCTGAAGCATTAGAAGCATTAGGGGTATACTAGGCCAAGTAAGAAACTATCAGTATGGGAAGGAAGGGTTTGCGCCCCCTCAAGAAAAGGTTTTAAGCGCCTTTTGATAATTACTATAGAATGTTTATAGATTGTTTCAAGTTAATTGTATCAAAGGTAGATTCGAGTCCTTAAGGCACTTCGGGAGCTTATATAACTAATAAAGGTGGAACTTCTAAAAGAAAAAGAAGTCCCTTTGGCAAGCTAAACCTTCCTTCCTTAAGTCCCTTCGGGTTGCACTAATGCCTTTCCCTGCTGGCCCTGCGGGATAGTCTTTAAGCCCCGTAAGCCTTAAGCTCAGTAAGCCCTCTAGAGGTTTAATGAGCCTTTCCCTTTGGGACAAAATAAAGGCCTTCCTAAAGCTCGAGAATGCCTTCCCCTTTTGGAGAATCAATCAAAGGTAGAGAGTATCAGGACTTATTTCCTTGGCCTTTGGGACAATCAATAATTACATATATGAAAGACTAGAACTATTCACTTAGCCTTGCCATGCCTTATGTAAGTAATGTGTAAGGGCCTTGCCATGCCTTAACGAAGAGGCCCACATCGGGGGTCCTGAAATGCCTCTTACTTTATTGACATGCACTTGACTGTATCAAAATTGACATGCTCTTGACTGTATCAAATTTGGGGAAATCAAGGCTGGCTATAACGTGCCCTGTTCCGTCAATGCTATGCCTTATGCCACAAAATAAGTGTACACCTGGTTGGAGGATCAGAGGCTATTAAAAGGCGTTGGTTGGCTTCATTACTAGAACTCCGTCGGGAAAGGGGATTGGGAGTAGCTCGCGTAGGATAATCGATCTGCCTACGCCTGCCTGATAGAGTTTACGTAGATAATAGCAGCAATACAAGGGTAGATATTACATTTATAATAACAACAATTGTAAGGGAAGGACCTAACTGCGGTGGAAGGATGGACAAGCACGATATCTTTGTAAAGTCTCTTTCTGTTTCTCTTGAAAAGGAGAGGGCGTACGAAAGAAAGGCCCGTAAGTCCCACTGCAGAGGAAGGACAAGCAAAGCGATGTAAAGCCTCTTTCTCTTTTCTATAATAACAACATCTTTTGAAAACAAGTTGAAGGTGAGTAACGTGATCCACTCTCTAGCGAGAGTGAGCAACAAGAGATCAAGGTAAGCTTCGACTATGTGCTTAAGATCATGAAACGCGAAAGTCATGGATCGTTGAAAGGTTGCTCCGACGTTTTTAAGGCCGAAAGGCATTTCCGGTATGCAAAAGTTCCCCAATAACAAATAAATGTCATCTTGTGTTGATCCTCGGGTTTAATTTGAATTTGATTATATCTTGAAAATCCATCCATAAAAGAAAATACTTCGCTGTCGTCACACTCGTTGAGAATCTGATCGATGAAAGGTGTGGGGAAGTTGTCTTTCGGACAAGCCTTGTTCAGGTCATGAAAATCCATACATACACGGATGGTTCATTGCTTCTTATCTACATGAACAGGGTTGGATACCCATTCAGTTAAAGTAACCGGGTAGATGAAGCCAGTGTTAAGTAGATTCTCCACCTCTACCTTAATAGCAGGGGCCTTTCGAGGGTTGACAGCTCTAAGACGTTGCCGAATAGGTTTAGCATCTGGATAAGTTTTAATTTCATGTTCGACAATACGAGGGTCGATCCCTGACATCTCTTCATAGGACCAAGCAAATACGTCTCGGAATTCCTTGAAGAGCTCGGTGTAGATCAGGATTTCTTCTGGCGAACAATCTGCATTGATATTTACATTTTCAACCTTACTAGGGGTACGAGAGATGTCGATCTGGATGGTAGGAGAAATATTCGCGATGTTTCCTTCGACATAAATGTCATGCGTATCAAGTGGAACTACGTTGTGACCGACTATCTCTCTCAAAGTAGATTGAAAGTCGTCTTGTTTGATTCTGGGAGAAAATAAGAACCGTGATGCATATCATCCGAAGGTTTTTCGAAACCATTCATGGCTTCGATGATGGCTTCGTCTAAAGGAAAAGTCTCATCGAGTCAATCATGTGAACAAGACAACGAGGTGGCCCACACTGGCCTAGACACGAGATCCTCCTCGTCCGTCGGCGAGGGAACAGGATCGGGATCAGCGGAAGAGTCGAGAACAACTTGATACACAATCTCTGCTTCCGATAGTGGCATGGCCATCCCAGCTTGCGACTGTCCTTCACAAGACAAAGTCGGGGAAGGTAGGATCCACGGATCATCAAAATAAGA
>JASDQU010013721.1:10642-30706 GCA_032191745.1 Picea mariana
CAGGTCTAAAAAAGAGGTCCAGGCCTTTTTGGGGAAAATTAATTTTCTAAGGAGGTTTGTCTCGAATTTTGCTGAGCTAGTGAAACACATCACGGCCATGCTCAGGAAGGGAAACAAAGTGAAATGGACCGCTGAGCCCAGGGCCTCTTTTGACCAAATAAAAAAGGCATTGACTGAAGCACCTGTGCTTATCAATCCTGACTATTCGAAAGAGTTCCTAATTTTCTCCTTTGCTTCTTTTGATACAGTGGCGACGGTCTTATTGCAGAAAAATGAGGAAGGGCGTGAGAAGACCATCGCCTTCTTCAACAGGGTGTTAAGAGATACAGAGATCAGGTATGAAATCATGGAGAAGCAGGCCTATACCTTAGTGAAAGATCTTAAAGCTTTCAGAGTCTATGTCTTGCATTCAAAAGTAACAACATATGTTCCTTCAGCTTCCGTGAAGGACATCCTGGTGCAGCCTGACGTAGATGGGAAAAGAGGCCAATGGATCGCAAAAATTCTAGAATTTGACTTGGAGATAAGACCCACCAAGTTGGTTAAGGGACAAGGTTTAGGCAACCTACTGGCTGAATCTAACTACGGAGCCTTGGGAGTTAGTTTCATCAATACTCACCCAGGATCTCAGCAAGGTGAATCGTCCAGCCCACACTCTCAAGATGGCTTATCACTGGCAGAATGTGCCTAGTATCATGACATTCTATATTTTCTACAAGAATTGAAGCCCCCCGATGGAATGGGAAAAAGTAAAGCGAGGGATCTTAAACTCAAGGCGGTCAGGTATTGCCTCATTGACCAAACCTTGTATTGGAAAGACCCTCTAGGGGTATTTCTGAGATGCCTGGACCCACAGGAGACCTAGAAGGTTACGTTTGATTTTCATAGCGGCCTTTGCGGAGGTCATCATTTCTGGAAGACCACAGCCCACAAGATACTCCGAGCTGGGTATTACTAGCCCACTTTATTCCCCGATGTTTGTAGGGAGATCAAAGCTTGCACCGAATGTCAAAAGTTCTCAGGAAAGCAACAACTCAAGTCGCTTCCATTGAAACCCATAGTAGCTTCGACACCTTTTTAGCAGTGGGGGTTGGACTTCATCGGAGAAATTTATCCTCCCTCAAGTGGTCAACACATATGGATCCTGACTGCAACAGATTATTTCACCAAATGGATAGAAGTTGTCTCGACCAGAAGCGCATCACACAAAGTAATTATCAGCTTCCTGGAGGATATCATAGCCCGATTTGGCTGTCCCAGCAGAATCGTTATCGATAATGCTGATTCTTTCAAATCTGAACCTCTAATTAAGTTCTGTGAGCAGTTCCAGATCTCGCTAATTCACTCCACCCCCTACTATCCCCAGGGCAACGGTTTAGTGTAATCCTCTAAAACAATCCTGATAAAGATCATCAAAAGAGTGTTAGAGGATAACAAAAGAGCTTGGGATTCAAAGTTGAAATTCGCTCTGTGGGTCGATCGTGTCACGACAAAGCAGTCTCTGGGAACTTCGCCGTTTCAACTAGTCTACAGAGCAGAGGCAATTTTCCCTACTCAGCTCGCCTTACCTGTGGTGAAGTTCTTTCAAGACTACAAGGGAGAACCAGATCATATGATCAGAAGAATTCATCAGATAGTGGAAGTGCAACAGATCAGAGAACAAGTGAGGGATGTAGTTTACATTCATCAACAGAAGATCAAGCAGGCTTTCGATAGAAAGGTCAAGAAAAAGGAGTTCGAGATCGGGGACTTGGTATTTAAGTGGGATGCACCCAAACAAGATAAATGCAAGCACAGCAAGTTCGATGCCCTCTGGATCGACCCCTTTAAAATCTCTGAGATTTTCTCCAACAACACATATGGGTTGCAAGATCTGGAGGGTGAAGAGGTTTTCAATAGCCCAGTGAATGGGCATTTTCTAAAAAAATGTTTTATTTGAGCCTTAGACGGCTCCTTCGTTTGTAAATATTGTCTTTTAGTTCTTTTTTTAGTTTCTTTTTGTATGTTTCCAGCCTAATAAGTGACTCCATAGCCCAATAGCAAGGCACTGAAGCTACGGAAGGAGTTCTTAGAGCATCGCAGGGATGACTCTATCCCCCATGGAGCCTAATGTTAGCGATATTTCTTGTCTCGGGACAAGAAATAGAAACAAGACAGCGAAAGTCCTGAATCCCCGAGAGTTAATAGGGACCGTCCATCTGGAAAGGACTCGTGGCGGGAGATCAACATTATCGGGGAGGGTCCCAACAGGGAAGCGTCCATCGGAGTTGAAGCCATCGGGATATCAGGGATCCCGGGGATGAGTGATTCATGCACTTCAAAATTGTGATCCACGAAGCCCTGATCGATGGGGAAAAATTTTCAGTCATGGTGGGACCGAGAGGAGCACCGTAGCGCGGGAGCTAGTTATCAACTGGGTGAAGGTCAAGCTCATTGGAAAATCAGGGTTCTTGGAGGCAAGGGAACTGTTGCATCAAACATTGCGATATTGCGATACGTGATATCCTGACAGCAAGAGTGTGGGGCCACAAAAGTCAACGGAGGACAGGTGGCAGGATTTCGCGACGGGGAATGGACCATTGACAGGTCAACGGTCATGATCCATCGGGGATCGAAGAATCGCGAGTTCAGAGGATGCATGCACATTGACATCGCAAACCCCAAAACCCTGATGGAAAGCTATATGGCTGCGGTCATATGGTAACAGGTCACATGGACCATGGTATGGCTCGGATGGGCTAGTGCATAAGGTGCATCGGAGAATCGAAAATCGGGGAAACAGTTTGCACAGGAAATGCCCAAGCGCAGCGTGAGAGAATCCCATTTTGTAGCAGCAAGTCAAGCGAGTGGGCAAAGTTTTTCCATCAACGGTCGAGTTCCATCCATAAAAACAGATCGACGGTCATTGGGTTATCGGGACCGACCAATTGCCCAGGGTTTAGCAAGGGGAAGCGCCATGGGCCAAATCAAATCTGGACCATCCGATCCAACGGGGACAGGTGGCATCTGGTCAGCATATCGGGTATTGAAGTTTCAAGGAGCAGACGCCCCTCGTTTCTTGCATTTTGAAATCCTGAACCCTGAATTTCCGATGGCGCCCAGAATCGGGCCCATGGTTTGGCGCCTGATCATCAAGAAGGAGGCCTGGGGAAGGGATGTTTATGTTTGTCATTTGGCCACTCAGGCCCCGAAGCATTGAACTAAATCACAGAGGGAAGGCACAGTGATGTACCAGATGCCGATTTGACGTGGGCTAAATCTCAGTACCTGCTGAAGATTAATGAAGAAAAGAGAGGGTGGCTCAAACCTCACCTCGCTTATTTATTGCAGAGTATGGAGGTCCCAACCGAAATTCTACTCGGGAGGGTCCCCTGTACCTTTCTCCTCAAGGAAGCCATGCCGAGTCTTCAAGCCACCCGAGGAACCTGCACACGCCAATTCAACATTCAAAGNATGTAGGCATTTTTTCCATTTTTGTAAGGATCGATGGTAGAGCAGAGCTCCCTACTGTAAAGTTTAACAGACATCCTAGTTTGTTGGATATGCATCTGTATTTGAGATATCTTGTTTATGACAGACAATTTTTCTCGCTCCATCTAATTTTTGTCTCATGATTAGAGAGTTCGTGATTGACTGAGTCGCACGAATTATTGCAGTTCTGTTATGATAAATGATTTATCGTTGCATTATTGTATTCTCTGGTTTTCTGTATTTAAGTGCAAGAAGACCTTGCGTTTGGATGCCTTCTTCTACAGTCTGTTAGGAACCTATCGTTTGTAACAGACCTTCGCACTCTTTCCATATAATTCTTCCGTCTATTCACCCTTTACTACAACTCACTATCTGAAGTTTATATAAGACCTCACTCACCTATGCATGCCTGGCCTAGTTTTGAAGTTGAAAATATATTGTTTTGAATTGGCTTCCATTCGGTCACCCCATCTATAAACAAAACGTGACATAAAACTGATGGGCGTCGGGCTCTGCTCCTGCTAGCAATCCAGGAGTGACTTCCGTCGCCAACAGGTTGATTTCTAGGTTGTCGCTGCCTGGCTTCCAACTGTTCCTGGATGTTTATATCCCTTTCAATTGCAGCCCACGAACGTTCAAGTTCTACCCGGGTGTTAGCCATTTTAAGTATGCTATCAAAGAGATTTAAAGTGATATGGGTTTGATCTGTCAAACCAGGTTCAATATTGGGTTGTCTTACAACAGGGACATTCATAGAGGAACAAAAAACTTAAATAAATCCGAAATTATTTATGCTGTATCAATTTGATTTTATAAAAGGGAACTTTAGAAATCAATATTAAAAGAAAATTGCAAACCAAAGGCCTTTTTCCGTAACTGTGTTATATTGAAATAAATGGTGTATGAATTATGGAGAAAAACATTAAGCTGTCTATAGAATAAGGCTCCTATCGAGGGAGAATATCACTCTATAAGAAGAAGAAGAAAATAAGATAAGAAATGATCTGATGAAGCATAAAATATGACAACCTAAAGATTTATAGGTCTTGTACCTGCTAGTAGTCGATATAAAGGAAAAACTATAAAAAATAGATAGCTAAAACATTAATCACTGTAGTAGAAGTGTTACTAAATTGCAATGCAACATTCATCAGATGTATATAAGTGAAATAAGAATGAAAATGAACTAACAGAAAGAACAAATTCATAACACAGTAGTGATGGAATTAGGAATATCCGGATTTCTTTGTATTAAGTCTCAAAAGAGAGAGTCTCTATTACAATTGATCAAAAAGGTCCAGCCTTTTTTCTTTCTTCAAAATGTATATTTATACAAAATTCTTTTGTGTTGGAATCTCAATAGTGCCAGAGGTTTTCGGTTACAATCAAAGAGTTGAAACGTTTCGATTCTTTATCTCTGTTCTCATTTGGTACCCGAATCCCGTCTCTTCACATGCAAATAATCCACTTCTCCACCATCTCTGATATCAACTTAGATGGATTTTCTTGATTATTTGCCTCAAAAATATAGCAGTCTATCATCAATAGTGGCAGCCTTCCCTCCACCTGCTGATCTTTGACATTAATAGAGAATAACAACATACTTGGTTTAATTAGCCATTTGTCTATTTGCACTATGTCTGTTTGAGTTATTTGTCATATCTCAGCTAATTCTCTTTCTTCATTTTCCTTGATATTTAGCATATATTTAGCTGTATTGATCTGACCTAGTATCTCCATGCCACTTTCACCATTAGAACCCAGACAAATCTCACTTAACAAAATGAAAATTTCTTCGCAAGATTTCCTCAGCTTCGTAGCTTGTTGTTTGCCTTCGGATATATTTCGCTCCCATTCTTTCAACAAGATATTACCCCTGGTTTGCTCTGCGATGGGAAAACTAGAACTACTACTTGCTTCCCTTCTCATTATGGCTATAATAGCCTTCTGGAATGCCACCCGAGTTGCTTCGGCATCCCTTTATTTAAGAGAGAGGTTTTCCAACACCTGATCAATGAGTTGGAAGCTGCTTTGAATTGTTTCCACTTTTTCAAGCAAACCCCGTTGCACCACCGATAACCTTTTTCTAATCTCTATTTCTTGGGATTGAAATATCCCGATGTCGATTACCTAACCTTCGACGAATTCTAGTTTTCCCCGAAGCTGGTCTATCAATTCTCCCTACTGGCTTATCTGAGTCTGACTCGTCTGAACCTTCAACTGTGACTGTTCGAGATCAACTTTAAGCCACTCGATTTCTTTTTGATCTTCTATTCTTGCTTGCTCTAAAGTCGCACTTCCCTGATATTTAACAACAACCTCTATTGTAGCTAGTTTATCCTCTAGTGTCTTGATCAAACGATTCTTTCGTTTTTGCTGATCCTTTAGGGTCCCGATTGAATATTGATTCGCTGTGGCGAAAGCACCCAATGTTCCTGCTATTTGCGTCGCAAATTCAACTTTCTTCATATCTTTCCCATCAGTTAAAATTTTATATTTCTTAGAGACAGTACCTGCCTCTTGGTAGAGTTCTTGTCTCACAAACACTTTCCTCTTCTTATCGAAGAAGAATTCATTCAGAGGTAGCTCTTCAACTGCTATAGGTGTCACTTTTTCACCCAAAATCCAACCTGCATCCAGGATTTCCTTTGTAGAATGTAAGGGAGTAATGGAGGCTATGGGATTGCCGACCTGTTTAGAATATTTCCTGGGAGTAATGACCGAGGTTGAATCGCTTGGAGGATCGAAAGCCTCGGCTTCTTGTTTTAGGCCACCAACTTGCTATTATTTATCCTGTCGTTCTTCTCGATCGGGTGTTGAACCTTTGGAGCCTTCGGCCTTTGTTTTTTGCACCTCTACTGTCGTTGGATTCTCACCCCGTAATACTAGAGGGAGGCAACTCTGCCTATGCTCTTGGAATCTGACAACATCGGCCCTCTCTTCGGATGACAGGGATTCTATTTGAGCCAAAACCTTGTCATAAGATTTTGCGCCTCGAAAAATATCATCGTGAGGCGAATTCTCGTGATCAAATATTTTAAGGCCACAGTTGGCCAAATGATTACTCACGACCCTATGTAGATCATTTTTCTTGAATTCGATATGAACCAAATTTATATCTTCTAGGGATGCTGCCTTGGCCTTTGCATGCCCGAAGTCTAATAATGAATAGGAAAAGGTGGCCATACCTTTTTTGAATACCCTTTCATTTCTTTACGTATACCACCAATTACAGTTTTCTTGGCGATCTCATGACAAGCTAGCCTGTCGGGTATAAGTAAGGGTAAAGCATGCAGAGGGATAGAAGCACCGAAAACCCTGATGTATGAGAATTCTTTCTCCACATAACAATCGGCTATTTTACTTAAATTTGTCTTGATGTTATCCGATATCCTGGGTGGTGGATTACCGAAGATGGCAACATGCATCGATACCATCACCTAGTTGAGGATTTAGTATACAAAATCCGAAGCCTTGTCCTCCCAAAGCTTAGAATGGTATATATAGACTGGCTTAACATCCAATGTACCCTAGCTCCAATTCATCAAGGGAAATAGCATCATGGAACATACTGCGTCTATGAGATATGCGAACATAAAAATGAAGCAACATTCCCGCTCTCTTTCTACGTCCGATATTCTGTAATCCGACTGGTCAGGCTATTTGATAACATTTTAGCCCAATCGAAAGAAGAGTCTTCTACTATTGATTATATCAAGGGAACCCATTGGAGGAAAAAATGCGTGGTGTCTTCCCTCCAGTACAATCTACAGGTCATCATCTCTACGTATTTAAACTATGGTTTCAAAGAAGATATGGAATAAATTCCATCGTTGTCTGCCCTGAACTTCGCTGGGTGTGAGACCCAATCCTTGATCATATCAGATAAAAATTTTGCGTATTGCTTGCATTCCTTCTTTTTAAAACCATCTAGAAACTTTGCATTGTACGAGAAGTCTGACATGGGTGGTAATTTGTACATAACCTATAATATTTCTGGTCTGAAGGTCCCAACAGTGACCCCCTGCTCGCTGATGATGGTTCTAGTAGGGATGTCTACATGATATGGCGCCCATCGGATCATGTCATAGTAAGGTAGAAGACGTGGTTGAGCCACTACTTTGTGCATCTCTGCATGGATGAAAATCTTGTATTTGGTAGTCATGTCGTCTGTCTCATTGTCACTGGAATCATCTAAGTAGTTCACCAACTGTGATTGCAACACCTCTGAGATGTATGAACAGGTTCTGACGCAATCAACACTTCGAGGTGAAGTATCCGAAATATTATTAGAACCTTGTCTTGAAACCTCTGTTCTTGCCTTGGATACTTTTCGCGGGGCCATGACAGGGGATTGTAACTTTGCTCTTCTGCAATAAAAATGAGTATACATATAGAAGTTAGCTTACTGAGAAAAAATTCTCTGTGTGGGATAGAAATGAACTTTATGAATAAAATAGGAAGCAAAAGATCTATATCTTCGACCATTTAACATATCGATGTCCTTACAAACATAACTGTCCAATCATAATTAGATAGAGATTTTGGCAATAAAAACCATATCCTTACTTTGTCGTTTTGCCTTATTTCCAATTAATGCCATAAAATTCGACGGTTTGTGGCACAAGCTAGCTCAAGGAACATTTGAAATTACCTCATAAACTGTGCATTATTATCATTTTCATTAAGCATTGATTAGGCTGGCTTGGCTTCCTTAATTAGGATTTAAATCAACATTTTGGTGTTCGCCGTATCGGGACTTCTAACTTTGACCTTTCGAGCCTCTAAAACTCGATATTCTGATGATTAGATTTAGTTAAGTGAGGACATAGTCAGATTAGGTGTTTTATTAATCATGTTTTAATTTATATCGCGACTTCGTGGCTCGGGGATTCGAGGGTATAGTTTTTGAGAGGAACGTATGCCGAGTCACGAAATCCCGAGAGGCTTTAACCATGGTCAGACTAAACACTCTGGACGTTAACCCGAGTTACTTATGTGAGGATCTCGTGGCTTCATCTTTCAGGGTTATGACAGTAATGTTTTAGGAGAGAGTAAATGCCAAGATGTGAAATCCCGACAACATTTGACTGGGGTTTACATGGTCCCACTCTTAGCTTTCACTTGAGGTAATCTTTTGAAACTTTTCGCAACCTCGCACATTGGGGTTTGTAAATCTTGTGACTTGTAACTCCTGAAGAGCGATATTCCGAGGTACGAAGAGCAACAACCTTCATTTAACGATAAAGTGGTAACTTATGAAACATCACATCTCCCGCTATTTCGCATGTCTAGACTACTGATATTTTCAGTAGGTGAATGTCACGAAGTGAAAAAGAACTTAAGAACCGACATTTGACCTTTAAAATAGATTTGAACCAAATGAAAAAGGTAGCTCCAACACCACTCATGATTTGGAGTTGGCAGCCATAGTGCATGCCTTGAGGAAATGGAGACACTACCTCATGGGGAAAAGGTGTGAGCTAAGGAAAGACCATAATGGTCTAAAATATTTATTTGATCAACCAACTTTAAATGCTAGGCAAAGCAGATGGTTAGAATTTCTAAGTGAATATGACTTTGATATAAAGCATATCAAGGGGAAAGAGAACAAAGCGGTTGATGCAATCAGCAAAAGAGTGCATGAAATGCATGCTACAACCATTAGCATGTACCAATCAGATTTGAAATCCAGAATTTTAGAGGCTGGAAAATTAGATTTGAAATACAAGGAATGAGTGGAAAAATTACAACAAGGTAAATTGTAGTAGAAAACTGAAGAATACAAGCTAGACAATGATGAAATTCTCATGTACAGGGGAAGAATTTATGTACCAAATTCCCAGGAGTTGAAAAATATGATATTGAGAGAAATGCATAATGTACCTTATGTTGGGCACCCAGGTTATCAGAAAACTATAGTAGCTTTCAAGAGAAAATATTATTGGCCAGGCATGAAGAAATAGGTTGCTGATTTTATTTCCAAATGTTTGGAATGTCAAAAGGCAAAAGCTGAGCATAGACACCCAACTGGTTTTCTACAGCCATTACCCATTCCTAACTGGAAATGGAAATTTTTAACAATGTATTTCATCACCAAAATACCCATAAAAAACAAGCAACATGATTATATCATGGTAGTTGTGGATAAGCTTACTAAAGCTGCCCATTTTATTCTAGTTAATCTCATTCACAGGGAAACCAACATCGTTGATGTTTATATGAGAGAAATTGCTCGATTACATGGCATACGCAAGACAATTGTGTCTGACAGAGATCCAAAATTTACCTCAAATTTTTGGAAGGGATTATTTAATGGATTTGAAACAAATTTGAATTTTAGCACAGCTTATCATCCAGAATCAGATGGAAAAAAAGAGAGGGTGAATCAAGTGATTAAGGATATGTTGAGGATGTATGTGATGGATAAACCATCAAAATGGGGAGATTACCTACACTTGGTAGAGTTTGCTTATAACAATTGGTACCAAACATCTCTAAAGATGAACCCATTTGAGGCACTTTATGGCAGAAAGTGCAACACACCAGTAAGTTGGGATAACCCATTAGATAGAGTAGTGGTTGGGCCATATTTGCTCAAGGAAATGGAGGAGAAAATGTTGAAAATAAAACAAAATTTAAAGGCTGCCCAAGATAGGCTAGAACTCACATGGAATTTAAATTTGGGGACCATGTATTCTTGAAAGTGAAAGCCAACAAAAGTTCCCTGAAGTTGGGAATTTGTTCATAGTTGGCAACTCACTATTGTGGGCTGTTTGAAATCCTAGAGAGGATTGGTCCAATAGCTTATATTATTGCATTTCCTGCATCTATGTCTGTTCATAATGTATTCCATGTATCATTGCTCAAGAAATATATACCTGATGTTAATCATGTTATTGATTGGAATGTGATTCAGGTGGAGCAAGAAGGGGTTTTCCAAGTGCATTCGGTAGACATTCTGGACTGAGAAATAAAACAACCCCAAAATTGAGCCATAGGGCTTGTAAAGGTCCAATGGACTTGGTACGGTCCTGAGGATGCTACTTGGGAGCATGAGTATGCAATGCGGGCAGAATACCCACATCTTTTTGAAGATTCTTGAAATTTTGTTGTATATGTGTACATAATGCACTGAGGACAATGCATAAATAAGGGGAGGGGATTGTAATATCCCTAGGCCTAACCCATTTGTAAATGTAAATGCAAATGTACTTAAGCTGGTGAGTTGTTTGATATCATTTTTGTATGCACCTTTCATAGTATAGTGCACACAGGTACTACGCAGTAAAATGATGAAGTGTGCACATTCTAAGATACCGTGTGCAACAACTTAAGTGCACGTGATCTTGAGGCCAAAGTGCCTTTGTGTATACGATGTGTTTTATGGGAAGGTGAGCTAGTTATTATAAGCTAGGATGCTTATGTTTTGAATTAGTCCAGAGAGCGTAGATGTTAAAGGCCAGTGCACCTATTTTTGTATATCTCTCATCAATAATATAAAATACATCGTTGTGCGCAAACTGACCATGATAAAAGAGTACGAGGGACTAAACTCCATTAGTTAGGGAAAGGGTGGGGGATAAAAGTTAAGAAAGGGATAAGCTAGGGAGATTAAGCCAAAAAGGAATATTATGTTAATATTTCTTTAAAGTATAAAGTATGTATAATTATTTTATCCTAAGTCCTAAGGTTGAGGACAAGTGGGCCAAATTAGCTCCCAACATGACAAGTGTCAAGTTGGGGACATGCATACATATTGTTGGGACTTAGTTCATTTTCCCATTCATTCCTTCCATCATTCAGTCATCCATTGATCCATAGCATGAGAATTCACTCACTCACTCAATTATCCTTTGTACCTCCATGTCACTGTACCTGAGCATGTATCTGTAGCCATAATTGTTTGTGTACTTGGTTAGCTTGGGAGCTAGACTGAAGAAGCAGGTTGTTAGGCCCGTGGGATATTGAATAGGTGGGTTGTCAGGCCCGTGATAAATTCCTCTCTGGGTGAGAGAATTATTGGGGAATTGATTTCATGAAGGCGTTAAATTGTAGCTACAGGCCTCTGAGACTTCCTGTCTGGCATGTTGCTAAAGCCTGGAAAGGAATTGGGGTAGCTGAAGGACTATTGAGAAAAGAAGGGGCACACTTCTTGGGGTGGGACAAGCATGTGGGGAATGAGGGACTATAGGTTGTTAGTTTGAGTTGGCACCTATGATAGAGTCTTTCCTGTTGTCTATGAACCACTAGCTTAGTTAGTAATCCATTTTCCCAGGTGGAGTTTAGTCCCAGCGCAGGGGTGACCCACTGCTGAGAGTGATGAGTAATGTGGTCTAAGGCTGGGAGGTTTGTGGAAGGTATGCATGCAGTTGGTGATATTATTACCAAGATAAGTGTCAATTGTGTGATAAATTTACATGATGCATTATTATTTACATGTTTATTTTTATGGGTTTATCCTATGTGTGGTTATAACTATCTTTGTATTACCTGTATATGTTGCATGTACATGTTTATTGTTATTTTAGTATGAATCCGTGCATTTACAAAAAGTATTCATCTATTTATGTTTTATATATAGAGTTCCTCAAGAGTTCTGTGTGTATATGTTTTAATTGCATGAAGTTCGAAAATTTTATGTGGCATAACTCAGTTGGATACTGGGTATGTCACCGTATGTTCCACATAGAGAATCAAAGTGTTCTCTCGTGTAGCATGCCTCGGCATGGGTGGTCGGGGATGTTACAAGTGTGACACTTGAGACACTTGCGATAATGAGAATGTGATATTATCAAAGTGAGGAATTTTGACGTGTAACACCAGCGTGGAGCCTCATCCAATTAGATGATCCAGTAGGGGAAGCAAGTCTAGGAAGCACCTCATCTGTAGATGTTTGGGGGTTAAAATTCCATTTTCACGGGATCGTATATTCTTGCTAATTACACTTGAGGTATTCATCAGTCCACTTAATGATATTGATGGTTTCTAGGATGTTGTCCTGAATTTGCTTCCATGTGAGATCACATGGTAGCTGGGTGGATCAGAAGATTCGACGATTTCACTCTTTCCAAATATTCCATAAAATGAATCCTGGAAGAAGGATCCATATGTGGTTGAGAGTGGAATTTTGATATGCTTGTTGTCTCCAATCTACTAGGGTGTTGTAGAGACTATTGCAGCTTTTGTCAAACATGCGCATTCTTTTTGCAGCTTGATCCCATATTTGCGAGTTGTATGTTCATCGATTAAGAAGGTGTTCCATGTGCTCTTCTACATTGAGACAGAGAGGATAGATCAAGGGACCAATGAATCCTTTTTTATGTAGATTATCCCATGTGAGTATCCAATTTTGAGCATCTAACCAGAGGAAAGAGCTAACCTTGGGCCAGTGATTGATAGTCCAGATGTTCTTCCATATTTTATCTCTAGGGAGGAAATGATGTGAGGTTTGGAGGTTGTAAGCTTCCTTGAGAGTGAATGAAAATTTTGTGGAATATCCTCAACAGAGTATGTTGGGTCCCTATTTTATCCTTATTCTCCTTTGATGTGCTTCTTCTTTCTAGGCTTCCACCTTAGCATTTTCTGGGATTCTAAGCTCTTCAATAGTTATTTTCCAGGACCTCCAAATAGCATTTGGGTCATTGGGTAAGAATTATTGTGCCACATGGTTGAGAGATCGCGATGAAATGTTGATCTGGAATTCATGGAGGATTTCATTGAGTGTGAGAGTTGTCATTTGCCTCCATGATTCTATCCAGAAGAGAGCATACCAACCCTGACGAATTTCCCAGAATGCATGTTTTTGGATAAGAAGTTTGTTTTGTTGGGAAACGTTCCAAATGAGGGAGCCATCGGGGTCCTCATTCCATCGAATGAATTGTTGGATTTTTTCCTGGGGCACATAGTTATGGCACCAGAGAGTGGTCCAAACTACCTCTGGGTACTTTAACTAGTGCCACCAATTTTTAACTCCAAATGTCGTGTTTAGAAGGAGCGGGTCTCGGAGGCCTAGATCACCAGAAAGTTTGGGGGTGCAGAGTTTGTCCCAACTAACGATAGCCCATTTTCTCTCCTCTTTACAACCTTGCCAGAGGAATTTGCATTGCAAAGATACAATATCCTGTAGAATGAACTTGGGGGTAGCAAGGGAAGAGAAGGAGTAATGTCGATTGACTGGAGGATGGATTTCAAGAAGATGAGTCTACCTGTGTAATTGAGAGTGTGAAAGGTTTAGGAGGACTATCACTTCTTTAAGGAGTCCAGAAGGCTATTCCACGAGTTGTTCTTATGATCATGGTCAATTAGAGGTATGCAAAGGTATTTGGGTGGAAGGGAGGTCCTTTCAAAGCACAAAAGACGAGAAATGTGAATTTGGACAGTAAGGGGGGTGTTGAAGAGGAAGATTTGGGATATATCACAGTTTATGGAAGTTCCAGAGGCCTCACAAAAGTCGTTGAGTATGTTGTTTATTTTTAAAGCCTCTTTGACTTTGGGTGATCCCATCATGAGGTTGTCATTAACAAATTGGTTTTGTGATAGGGGGGTGGTAATTCCATGGAAGGGGAGACTAGTAAGAGAGCCCTCCTCAATAGCTTCTTTGATGCTACGGCTGAGCCCTTATGCCATTATCACAAAGAGAAAAGGGGGAAGAGGGTCGCCTTGGAGGATGCCTCGCAAGGGGGAAAAGGGAGAGGAGGGGACCCCGTTGACAAAAATGGAAAAGAAAGTTGAGGGTGTGAGATTAGCACCCAATCCACCCAAGATTCAAAGAATGCAAAGGCTAGGAGGAAAGAGCTCATATATTGCCATCTTAGCTTATAAAAATATTTTGATAGATCAAGCTGGATGAGAATTCCAAAGGTTCCTTTGGATCAAAGGGAGTGGATCACTTCATGAGCTAGGAGGATGTTGTCCAAGATATTTCTACCTTCCAGCTAACTTGTTTGTTCATGTGATATAATGAAAGGAATAACATGTTTGAGACAAATAGAAATTATCTTGGTGATAATTTTCGATATGGAATTTCACAGAGCTATGGGGTGGAATTGTGATGGGTGCACAACCTTTTCCTCTTTTGGAATGAGAGTGAGGAAGGTAGCGTTGAAATCTGTGAGCACATCCTTAGATTTCCGTGAGTCTTCAATTAGCTGCTAGACTTCCTCCCAAGAAAAATGTCAACAGTGGTGAAAGAAATCAGTGGTGAAGCCATCCAGACCTGGATCCTTACCATATGGCATCTATTTTATTGCCTGATCCACCTCCTCTTATGTAATGGGGTGAAGCAGGGCCTCATTTTGTTCCTACATTACCAGCTTGGGGATATGTTTGGTGGTCCTAGAGATAGCATCTGATCTATTTGGACAAGGATTAATAAGTAAGTTTTTGTAGAAGGAAATGAGTTCAAGTGTTATGTCCTCATGGATTTAGAGAGCTTGTCTTTGTTCATTTTATATCCTAGTGATTATGTTGGTGTGTCTTATTTGTATCATTGATTGGTGGAAGAACTTAGATTTTCGCTCACCTTCTTGTAGCCATTGAACCATAGAATTTTCCGCCAAAATGTTTCCTCTTTCATATGTATCTCTTTCAGTTGCATCTTGATTTGGGCCTCCTCAACAAGCAATTGATCCTAAGAACCATGTTGGATTAGATTTTTTTGAATGACTTTCATCTATTGCTCAAGGGTTCACTGATCTTGGAATATGTTTCCAAAGGTGTTTTAATTCCAATATTTGATCTTTTATTTGAAATTTTTAAGCTTTTTTTGGAATCTATACATTAGAGAACCATGATTAATAGTCGCTTCCGCCCATCACCTAGAGGAATTTTGTTGGAAGTTAGGATGGGCCAACCATAATTTTTCAAAATGGAAGGGGGTTGTTTTAGGAGTGTGAGTAATGTCTATCTGCAGCTGTATAGGCTAGTGGTCTAAGCCAAAAAGATCGAGAATGTTTGAGTATAATATATTCCATTATAAAAATAAATTTTGTGAGACAAGGAAACGGTCCAAATGGCAAGCCACCTAATGGGAGCTTGAATGCTTATTTTACCAGGTGAAAATCCCATTTTTGTTTTCTAGATCCACCAACCAGAGGGAATCTATGAAGGTTTGTAAGACTTCATTGTCTTGATCTGGTTTGTGTGCTCCCCTTCTTTTCTCTGCAAGGGAAAGAGTCATGTTGAATTCCCCTCCTAGTATCTAACGATTGTATTGAATGATGGTTTTTAAGCCAGCTAGGTCACAGAGAAAAGTTTGTTTTTCATATGGAATGAGAGGTCCATAGACATTGGTGATATACCTTGCTTTTTCTGAGCCTATGAGTCGAAAGTGAGTTGACATGGACCCTTTGGTGGAGAAGAAGTTGCTCAAAATAATGGTGGTTGGATTCCATAGAATGGCCAATCCTCCCGCTGTGCCTTGGGAGTCATTGTTGACATATTGGGCTTGCTTCCAGCATTTGGCAAGGATGTTGTGCCCATCTGTTCCTGCACATTTGGCTTCTTGAAGAAGAAGGATTTCTATTTTCTCTTCCATGATAGGAGATTGAAGAATCCACTACTTGCTTCTTCCATTTAGCCCTCTAATATTCCATGAGACGATCTTCATGAGGAAGATGGGGGAGGAACGGGAAAGAAACTTTCAGTGAGGAGCTGGATTTACCCTCAGTTTACCATAAATTTGTCGACCTCTTTTCTGAGCTATTGTGATGACCTATGACCTCTCCTTTTCTCTTCTCGGGTTGATTTGTGAGAAATTTTTTTGGGTCTTGCGTTATTCTGAGTCCCGTGCTAGATTTGAAGGTGGCTCCAGCTGTGGATTTTGTGGACCTTTCAAAGTTGTTCGATTGGGATGGTTGAAAGTTCTTGTTTACGATAGTCTTCATCTAGCTCAATGAGGTCAATTCCTGCAAGATGTTTTTCATCAATTTCAATCTCCATATAGCCCTCATCCCTAGGGATAGGAGCATCCTCAATGAGAGTGGAAGGAGGAGGGGGGGGGGGAACCTATTTTATGACTATATTAGGGGAAACTTTGGCTTTACCTTTGGGGACTTCTGATTTTGGGTTTTTTGAGGGGTCTAGGGAATCAAGAAGTTGGTTCAGGATGTTGAAAGAGTTGTTGATGGAGGGGGGTTGCTGGGTTGTAGGGACGTTTTTCCAATGCAGTGGTTTTCATCTATTTTGGACTTGGGTAAAACACTCCTTTGAAGGAACATAAGAAGATGGGTCGGCCTTGGGGGAGTTGTCGAGATCATAAGATCCCATTTTGTATAAATAATAGATCATAAGATCCCATTTTATCACAACTCTCTCTCTTGTGAGAAATATTGCTCTGAAATTTTCACTACACTTGGAGTATTTTTCCTCTTGTGTTATGGAATAATGATATTTGGTTATGGTTTGATGAGGATGATGGTGCACTATCTCTAGGAGGTCATTCTCTTACTTTTGTGGAGGTTTACTTTGGCATGTTAATGATTTTTCTTGAATGGTATGGTCTCTTTACTTTGTTGTTATCATTTTTAATTCAAGATAAGGTTGTGTTGGCCAAGGATAGATAGGGAGTATAAGTATATACACCCCTATCCTAGTTTCCACCATAATTGTTAAGATTTTAAAGTTATTTTGCAAGGGTTTAGATGAGGAAGTAAGAGGATTTACACCCCTCATATTCAAACCCTAGCAAGGCTACTTTCCTTGGGAAGTAATAGGGTTTACACCCCCAAGTATTCAGTAACCTTGTCTCTTTATTTTGACCCCAATAGCCCATAAATAAAGGCACTAATCTTGCATTGGAGAAACAAATTATTGCATTGGGAAACGTGAAGTCTTGTCAATTTTACTTCTTGAAACTTTGAGTGTGTTCTTTGTGCCTTGAGAAACTCACAGACACTGGGGCATCCCCGTCAAAGGGATACTTATTGCTTCTATTATGAAATTTCATCTTCATCCATTAGGGCTACAAAAACCCTAACTCAATTGTTTTAATAACTCTCTTTTCAACTATTGGAATTTTCCCAAACTTTGCACTCTTACTCTTCTTGGTATAGTGCATTTATTGGAAATGTTTGGAGGGTTTTAAGTGGATGATTTTCTTTCTGTAATACATTTAATGTTACATCCATGAGGCTGATATAATTTTCTGCAGACAATTTTTTACAACAGCCTTATCTTTTCATGCTAAAATATTGGTCTTTCATCTTGAGTTTAGCTAGTCATTAACTAGTCTTTCTCTTGTATCTTCTACTTGATCTCTCGAATTTATTTTGCATATTGTAATGTAATTTTATTGTTTATGTAAATTTTTACTAACAACTTATTTTAGGGACAAAAATCTTAACTTTCTTTCCCAAGTGATTATACTGCAATACATGCTTGTTTTTCTTACAGGTATTTCACCATTTGTAGGTTACTCAACGTACCTGGAAACCCTTGGAACTTACCAAGACTTCATTACCATACTTTTACATCATTTATATCCAAACTCTAGTGACTTTATCCCCATATCCCTCCATCTTCATCTCATTCCCCTTATGTTCACCAAGATTCCTCCCTTGAGGTGACTACCTCACCTCTAAAGTGACGGGGACACTTGCCTAAGGTGACATTGGGTAGGTGACCTCTTATTTGTCGCCATTTAGGGGTTGGGTTGGGATTATCCCAACCTCCAACTTGTTGGAATATTGGTTGTTGTCATTGATGTCAACCCTAGTCATGGGTTTTGGACCACAAGATTGATAAAGGTATTTGGACATGAAGGACAATGCACATGCATATACAACACCCATGAATGGATAGTATACATCATGTTGTTTCCGGTGGTATGTGGCACTTCATGTGGATCCTCATGGTTGAGAAGAAATGAATTTTTGAAGATGACAAAGTGAATTGAAGAAGGAAGTACATGTAGGCCCTAAAGATAATTAAAGAAAAGAATTACAAAATAAGAAAGTGTCAGGTCAGCCCTAATGTTAAAAGGAAGTGACATAAATGGTATAAATAAACATCATTATAAATTCATTTGATACAAGTCGAATGTTAGATGAAATCAGAAGTAAAGAAGGATGGAGTTCAAGGGAGGATGAAGTCTTTTGGTAATGTGTTCTAAGGTATGTTATTTTCAGTTGATCTTACCATTTTTTCTATAACTTGTTTTCTAGAACGATTTAGATGGTGAAATCGCTATGGTATTGAGAAGACATATCAAGGTACCTCTGGTAAAATTTTTATCTCTTGATCTGCTACAATTATGTATATACACTCTGTGGAAGATAGGGTTTGTAACTAGTCCTGAAGCTAGTCAATAAACAAGTGTTCCAGGTAAACTAGTCATAACTTCTTCATACAGAATCCAAATGAGGCGAGACCACTTCCATTGGAAAGAGTACAGAAATTAGTTGCTTTTGTGCTAGTTTCAAAATCGAATGTTAAATATTGAGTGTGGGGAATGTTGTACAAGTTGGGTCTTCTTAACAGACTAGAATTGAATAAAGTCTACCATTATTTCTATAACCTCTTTTTGGGGAGGATTCGAGTGAAAATTAGAGGAGTTTCAGAGAATACATTGAGTAATATTATCTATAGGATCAGAGTACTCCAAGAATTGAAGAATTGCAGAAATTGAAGAAGTCGCGGGAAGCATTATCAGGTTCTATGTGATGATTGGTTGATGGTGATGATTTAATGTAAAGTTTTATTATCTCTCATATATTCTTGGGTGGAAGGAAGGGGCAAGGATGGAGAGTTCAAATCTCTCTTGATGTTGTAGGATTGTATCTTCCTCTTGAAGGTTTATCCCTCCCTTTACAATTGGAAGTTGTAGCTACCTTTCGAAGTCATTACTTCCCTTCAACAATAACTATTGATTATTTCTCATATATTGTGCACGGTGTATTGTGGTGTATTGGTGTAACTCTTATACTATTGTTCATTGCTCATTGGATATAGTTTAATGGTTTAAGTATAAGTTGAAAAAGGTTTTAAATTGTACTTAATACTGATTCACCCCCCTCTCAGTATCAACAATTGGTATCAGAGTAGGTTTCCTTCAGAATAGTTTAACCACTGGAATGAAGATCCTATGCAGAAATGGAAGACAACATTCCAAATGGGATTCCACAATTTGATGGAAGCAATTTTGAATACTGCAAAAATAGAATGGAAACTTACTTGAAAGATCTTGGGGCAGATGTTTGGTTCTGATTTTCTTCAGGATACAATGCTTTGAAGAAACCAAAGACTACAACTCAGAAGGAAGCAAAAAGGAACAACAAACTGGTAATAGATACCATCCTGGATGGATTGACAGATTCAGTGAAATCCAAGGTGGGATCATGTGCATCAACATAAGAGATTTGGGACAAGCTACAAGACCTTTATGCAAGGGAAGAAGAAGAAGAAGAAGTTGAACAAGATTACAACATCTCAGCTTTCAAAGAAGAAAATAGAGGTCAAATCTTTTGCTTTAATTGTGAAGGAGTAGGACATGTTGAATTTGAATTTCCTCATCCAAGGATTGAAAGAGATGACAATGAAGAAGAATAAAATCATGAAGTAGAAATTATTCAACAAGAAAATGAGAATCTTAAA
>JASDQU010013721.1:40080-84435 GCA_032191745.1 Picea mariana
GAATATATTGTGATCTCCATGTGTTGATGAATCTTGTATGCACTTAAAAACTCAATAAATTAGTAGTAGTTAGTGATTCCAAGGAAGAATTTGGCTTGGGATCATTACACAACATGAAAAGTCAAGAATTCTGAGGAATGGGTGAGAAAGGATTTGACTTCCTTTGAACAAGAGCATGAGACGGACTAATAAACAAGTAGCATAGAATTAACACTAATAATTGAAAAAAGGTTTTGATGTAGGAGGCATCAAAAAAATATCCATAGGGACTGGAAGAATAACCAATTGGAGGAGTAAACTCTAAGTAACGAGCTCAGCTTCCTAAGGCCATGCTAAACCCAGACCTTGGATGAATGTGATCTAGATTTATGAGCACAATGAAATGGAACCACAAATTTATAATACTAACACAAATAAATAGTAAAAAATAATAGAGATGCAGTAAAACTTGACTTCTATTAAATAAGAAATATGTTGAAAACTGTAAAATGCAGACTGAAAACAAGCTTGCTAGAATGGTGGCAGCTTATCTCTGAGAAGAGATGTGACAACTACGCTCATTCGCAAGAATATGAGTACAATGAGGATATGAAGGAATTTTTACAATAAACATGAATGCCAAAACCATATACATCCAAAAACCTAACCCTAGGAGATAAAGCGCCAAAAGTCATGTGGCCCATGTTGGGGTAAGTTAGTACATCAACTTCCCGGGGTCGTAAATTTTGCATATGATCTTTGTTTAGGGTGAAAAATAGCTTGTTGGAAAGGTATTAATGAGGAGATTCATTTAGGGGGATCAGCCAAAGCCTATGGTTGTCATTGAGGTTCCATATCATGAAAATACATCATTTGGGCCCTCATAATGGCCTTAGAAGTTTGGGAACTGAAAAACTGCTAAAAAATAGTAAGTTGCCAAAACATTGTTTTGAGCCATTTCGAAAAGGTGGGTGGCCACCGATATACTTTTGGATCATTCCCCCCCCATATGGAAGTAATGGTATCCATTGCGTTGAGTTCCCCCATTAGATGAGGAAATTTATGTTGAATTTGGCCCTGGGTGAGCCACTTGCCTTGGTGTAGGAGTTTCCCTGCTTTGAAAGCCCGATAAAGTTGGATCCTCTGTTGGCAAGTTCCCTTGACCTATATGTCGATGATATGATAAGTGTATGCATGATCCATGTAGTCAGGGTTGATTTCTATTGGTGTCAAATGTTCTGCTATCTCTGAGGTGTCCAATAATGGTGGAAAATAATGCCGAAGGAGTTCCACATTAAACATTGGGTGCAAACCAAGGAAGGGGGGAAGGTTGAGCTCGAAAGCATTGTCAACCACAACCTTGGTGATGGTGTAAGGTCCATAATGGAGTGGAAAAATCTTTTGATGAGGCCCTGTAAGGCATTCTTTCTACTGGTGTAAGGTCCAAACTTTGTCTCCCACCTGAAACTGGTGTGGCACTCGATGTTGATCATGGTGTTGATTCTACTTGGCATTGGACTTCTGTAAAATATCTTGAACCTGTTGGTGGATGTTCTAGATCTGCTCAATGAATCAGGTGGTTTTTTCATGTGACAAGTCTTCCTGGGTAGTCGCAAGGGGTAGTGCAACATCCATGGGACCCAATGGTTAAAATACCAACCCCACCTAAAAGGTATTGTGGCTAGTTGAGCTATGTATGTCTCTGTTGTAGTTTTGTTGAACATAGGGAAGAATATCATCCTAGGTGTGGGGGTGCCTGGAATTGTGCATGCGTAGGATGTCCACGATCATCTGGTTGATGACCTCGGTTTGGCCATCCGTTTGGGGGTGGAAGGTAGTGATCTTGGCGTCCATCCGTGACCAGAGGCTTGACCAGAATGTGCTAAGAAAACAATTGTCCTAATTTGAGATAATTGTTTATGGGATCCCAAAGTCTACCCATACTCATTCAAAGAATATATTATCATTGGCCTCCGCTGTGATTCTCTTCTTGTAGGAGGCCAGAATAACATCTTGGAAAAGTCATCAACAATTACAAAAACACTTTCATTTCATGCTTGATGAATGAAAGGATTTACATGTAGTCCATTGAGATGGATTCCCAGGGCCTGTTGGGAGTAGGAAGAGGAGTATACAAGCCTTTTGTTTTAGTGGCTAGTTTGGAAATAGCACAGGAAGAGTAGGATCAAATATACTTGTTGACATCCTAGCGAATTTTCAGCTAGTAGAAATGTCGTTGCAAAACTGCCACTATATTTTCCACACCAAAGTGTCTGATGAGGCCCTATAAAGCATGGCACCCGATGTTGATCATGGTGCTACTTGTACTTGGCATTGGACTTATGTAAAATATCTTGAACCTATTTGTGGATGTGTTGGATCTGCTCAATGAACCAGGTGGCTTTGTCAACTCTAGTTGGAGCATGTGACGATTCTTCTTGGGTGGTCGAAAGGGGTAGTGCAACATCCATGGGACCCAATGGTTGAAATATCAACCCCACCTGAAAGGGGATATGGTAGGTCAATCTATGTATGGATTTGTTGTAATTGTGTTGAACATAGGGAAGAATCTCATCCCAAGTGCAGGGGTGCTTGGAATTGTACATGTGTTGGATGTGCATGATCATTCGGTCGATGACCTTGGTTTGGCCATCCGTCTAGGGGTGGAAGGAAGTGGACTTGGTGTCCAACAATGACCAGAGGATTGACTAGAATGTGTTGAGGAACTGTCTATTCTGATCTGAGATAATGGTTTGTGGGATTCCAAAGTGTACCCAAACTCATTCAAAGAAGAGCTTGGCAATGGTCTTTGTTGTGATGCTCTTCTTGTAGGTGGCCATAATCACCATCTTGTAAAAGCGATCAAAAACCACAAAAAAATAGTCATTTCCCTGCTTTGTGGACAGATGTCCCGACATGTAGTCCATTGAGATGGATTCCTAGGGCCTATCGAGAGTAGGCAGAGGAGTGTACATGCCTCTTGTTTTATTGGTTGGTTTGGAAATAGCATAGGAAGAGAAGGAGTGGATATACTTGTTGACATCTTGTTGAAGTTTCGACCACTATAAATGCCGTTGTAGCATTGCCACTATATTTTCCACACCAAAGTGTCTTGCCACCCGACTATAGTGAGCTTCCAAAATCAGCTTCGCTCACTCTCTTGATGGAACACAGAGATGGCTCAGATGTAACAAAATCCCATCCTGAAGATGGAAATTAGTGACAGATGTGTTTGTGCCCAACATCTGGTAGGTGTTCGTGAAGTCATGATTTGTCTCACAGAGGTGGACCCATCCAGATGTCACGTGGCCACAAGAATCTAGCATTGTGGTGAGTACCAATACTGGAGGTCGGTTGAGGCAATCTGTAACTCAGTTGGTACTTCATGTTTTATACTTGATGTTGAGGTGGAATTGCTGCAAATATGTGTACCAATTTTGATGGGAAACATTTTGCAATTTGCCTTGTGTCTTCATGAACTGCAATGACTTATGATCAGTGTGGATGACTGTCTCCTTCCAGAGAATGTAATTCCTCCACTCACTACATGCTTGCACAATGGAGTACATTTCTTTGTCGTAATTAGGTTACTTATAGACAATATATAATAGTGGCTCACTATGATATGCCATGGGGTGGTCGTGCTGAGTGATGACTACACCCACAACATAGTCTGAAGCATCTATACCGATCTGAAAGTGTTGTTCCAGGTTAGGTAATGAAAGAAATGGGTATGAGCAAAAGTATTTCTTTAGATAATCAAGCACTTTCTATTGGGATAGTTTCCACACAAATTTTTCCTTATCACCACCCCTGGTTATTTGGTTAAGGTCCCATGCAATATGGGAGAATCCCAACATGAACCTATGATAGAAATTGACAAGGCCTAAGAAGATTCGAAGTTGAGTGAACATGGTTAGGGCTAGCCAGTCATGGATGACTTTGATCTTGGATAAATCAACATGCACACCATGTTCATCAACAATGTAGCCTAGGTACTGGACCTTGTCCATGCCGAAGGAGAATTTTCCCATGTTGGCATATAGCTTGTGTTGTCGCAGAGTGTGCAAAACTTGTTGAATATGTTACAAGTGTTATGCCCAAGTCTTATTTTATATAAGAATGTCATCCAGATACACCACCAAAAAATAATTAGTGAAAGGCTGCAACTTATTGTCCATCATCCTCATGAAAGTTGTTGGGGCATTTGTCAAACCAAAGGGCATGACCATCCATTCAAAAATATCTTCTTTTGACTTGAAGGAAGTTTTCCATACATATGTTTATTCTATTAAGACCTCATGGTATCTAGACTTTATATCAATCTTATTGAATTATTTTGTACCCTTGAGCTAATCAATGAGACCATATATTTGGAGAATCGGGTATCAGTTCCTGACTGTGATTTTATTTAGGGCCCGATAATCAATGCAGAGTTTCCAAGTTCCATATTTCTTCTACACCAACATGATTGGGAATCCACAAGGTGATGAGTTGGGTCAGATATACCCCTTTTGGAGTAGATATTGGATCTGATGCTTGATCCCCTCATTTTCTAGAAGAGAGCGATGATAGACTATCCCATTGGGTAGTGGTGCACCAAGGGTCAGATCGATGGGATACTTGACCTAATAGTGTAGAGGTACCCCAGTAGGTGATGAGAATATGTCTTTGTATTCTTCCATGACCTTATCCATTTGATTTTGCTACATGGAGAGGTCGACTACGAAGGCCATGGATGTGGATGCCACCTTTCGCTCACTCTGAGAGTGAATCACAAATAAGAGAAACTTCTCGACATGAGAAATGACCTTCCTACATTTCTTGGAAGAGATCAATCAAATAACACTATTTGGGACTACCTCAGGTATCCTGCACAATTTCTTGTTCAAAGTAATAATAAAACTGCGAGGCCTAGAATCATATACAACATGATGTTTCCATAAATAAGGTTGGCCAAAAATAACATCACAAGCCTCAATGGGAGAAACATCACACAATACCTCTTCTTTGAATGGCTTGATGTGATATGACATGTGGCACTATTGCCTGACGCGACGATCGTTCCCTTGATTGAGCCATCTGATGGTGTGGTGATGTGGGTGTGGCATTGTCGGTAGGGATAAATTCTTGATGAGATATACTGAGATGAGGTTCTTCTAGCTACCGCTATCAATGATTAAGTGCATCAGAATTCCTTTCACCCACATTTGTGAATGAAAGAGGCGCTCACCTTCCTCTGGCTCATCAAGTTCATCGTGCTAGATATTGGTAGTAGCAATGGTGGCACTAAGTTCCATGTCAATGATCTATATCCCCTTTTCTGGTTCTAACTCAGAGTCAGAACCCGCATTTGATTCAGAGGATTTTACCTTAGCCACCAATGACTTCTTTGAGAGGAAATCAACAGTGTTATGTCAGGGGATCTTATGGAAGTCACACCACTTCCTGGTATCTTTCTTTCTCTTCCCATTTTCCTTCTTTTCTTGTGGCATGGAATGGTTGTCTTGAGGTTTCCAATATTTACTCTATCCTTTGTTGTGTGGGTTGGGGCTTCCCTTCCTCTGCTTCTACTATGAGGGGTTCCCAGACCTAAACTGTCATGTCTTTTGTTTAAGATTTTGCTCGATTTTGATGGCATATCGATAGGCCATGCCCAAGTATGAGATGTCCAAAAACTCTGTTTCTTTCTAGATGTATATATGTATATCACCCATGTACTTGAGCACCATATGTCACTTAGGATATTTCATACCCATATTGGTGCACAAGGTATGGAAGACATTGTTGAAATATGGCACTGTTTGGTCTCTTCCATGTCACAATGTGGTCCATATTATATACAAGTCATCATAACTTCCAACAGGGTAGTATTGTTCCTTAATAACATCCATGAAGGAACCCCAAGTAGGTGCAACTACAAATAATGTGTATCCCTCTATTTCCTTTTTCTCACATAATTTCCCCCAACAATCTTCGACATGGGGGATGACTTTAAGGAGCACAAATGTAATCTTTTCCCTATCGAAAAAGTTGTGGATAGAAAAAACACTTCTAGAAGGTTTAGCTATTTATCTACAGTATATGCATATATTTGAAATTCAAATATAGGAATATGAAAATTGATCTATACCTTGAAGGGGGCAGCACCTCTGTTTGAGGTGGATTCATCACTTGTTGGTAACCGTCGAAGGATTTGTGCAAAGTTATCCATCATCTCGTTCCTCTATTGTTGAAGTGCTTCCTCGAGCAACATTTTGAAAGGATATCATCTCCCGTCGTATTTATTTTCACTCACCATGGATGGTTTATTTGGAGTGCGAGAGCATTTTTACTCAAGAGAAACAAGCTTGAGACCCAACTCTCTATACCCTAACCGCGTTAGGGACATGCATTAAAAAATTGACAAGGAGCAGACTGCTTTGGTACCAGTGATCCAGATTTATGAGAGGAATGAAATGAAACCACATATTTATAATATTAACACAAAGACACAGTGAAAAATAACAGAGATACATTAAAACTTGATTTCTATTAAATATGAAATATGTTGAAAACTATAAAATGCAGACTGAAAACAATCTTGCTAGAATGGTGGCAACTTATCTCTGAGAAGCGATGTAACGACTATGCTCATTCGCAATAACATGAGAACAATGAGGCTTTGAAGGAATTTTTACAATAAACATGAATTCCAAAACCCTATACATCCAAAAACCTAACCCCAGGAGATGAAGCGTCAAAAGTCATGTGGGCCCCGTTGGGGGAAGTTAGTAAATCAACTTCTCAGGGTCGTAACTTTTGCATACGATCTCTATTTAGGGTGCACAATAGCTCGTTGGAAAGGTATTGATGAGGATATTAATTTAGGGGGATCAATCAAAGCCTTCAAATAACATTGAGGTGCCTAATCGTGAAAATACATCGTTTGGGCCCTCAAAATAGCCCCAAAAGTTTGGGAACCAAAAAACTATTGAACATAGTAAGTTGCCAAAAACCTCTTTCAAACCATTTGTAAAAGGTGGGTGGCCATAGAGATCCTCCTGAATCAATCCTCCCCCCTTAGGAAGCAATGGTCTCCATTTCGTTGAGTGCACCCATCATATGAGGAATTTTTTGTTGAATTTGGCCCTGAGTGAGCCACTTGCCTTGGTGCAGAAGCTGCCCTACTTTAACAACCCGATAAAGATAGATCCTCTGCTGGAAAGTTCCCTTGACCTATTTTTCCATGATATGATTAGTGTATACCTATTTTAGGAATTCATGTTTGTTCTCTATTGGTGTCAATTGTTTTGTTATCTCTAAGGTGTCCAATAATGGTGTAAAATAAGGCCGAAGGAGGTCAACATTGAACACTATGTGCAAGCCAAGGAAGGGGGGAAGGTTGAGCTCGAAATGATTGTCACCCATATCCTTGGTGATGGTGTAAGTTCTATAACTGAGTGGAAGAAGATTCCAATGAGGCCCTACAAGGTGTTCTTTCTGCAAGTGAAAACAAACTTTGTCTCCCACCCGAAACTGGTGTGGCACCCGGTGTTGATCATGGCGTTGCTTGTACTTGGTATTGGACTTCTGTAAAATATCATGAACCTATTGGTGGATGTGATGGATCCACTCAATGAACCAGTTCACTTTGTCATCTCCAGTTGGAGCATGCGACTCATCTACCTGGTTGGCCGCAAGGGGTAGTGAAACATCCATGGGACCCAATGGTTGAAATCCCAGCCCCACCTGAAAGGGGTTGTGGTTGGTTGATCTATGTATGGTTTTGTTGTAGTTTTGTTCAACATATGGAAGACTCTCATCCCAGGTGTGGGGATGCTTGCAATTGTACATGCGCAGGATGTGCATGATCATTCGGTTGAAGACCTCGGTTTGGCCATCCATCTAGGGGTGGAAGGTAGTGGACTTGGTGAGCTTGGTGTCTAATAGTGACCAAAGGCTCAAAAAGAATGTGATAAGGAACCAAATCTCCTTATCTGAGATAATGGTTTGTGGGATCCCAAAGTGTACCCACACTCATTCAAAGAAGATCTTGGTAGTGGCCTCCATTGTGATGTTCTTCTTGCAAGCAGCCATAATTTCCATCTTGGAAAAGTGATCAACAACCACAAAAAAACAACCATTTCCCTGATTGGTGGATAGAAGAACCGACATGTAGTCCATTGAGATGGATTCCCAGGTCCTATCGGGAGTAGTAAGAGGAGTGTATAGGCCTTATTTTTTAATGGTAAGTTTGGCAATAACATAGGAAGAGCAGGACCAAATATATTTGCTGACATCCTATCAAAGTTTTAGCCAATAGAAATGTTGTTGCAACATTCCCACTATCTTTTCCATGCCAAAGTGTCTTGCCAACCGAATATAGTGGGATTCCCCAATCAACTTCACTCACTCTCTTGATGGAATGCAAAGATGACCCAAATGGCACAACAACCCATCTTGAAGATGGAAATTAGTGACAACTATGTTTGCGCCCAACATCCGATAGGTGTTAGTGAAGTCAGGATCTATCTCATAGAGGTGGCGCCATATGGAGGTCTCGTGGTCGTAATAATATAGCATTGTGGTGAGTATCGTGATTAGAGGTCGGCTGAGGTAATCTATGAGTCGGTTGGTACTTCCTATTTTATACTTGATGTTGAGGTGGAATTGCTGCAAATATGTGGACCACTTCTGGTGGCGGTCATTCTGCAATTTTCCTTCTGTCTGTAGGAAATGTTGCAGATTATGATCAGTGTGGATGACTGTTATCTTCTTGAGAATTTAATTCATCCACTCGTGGTAGGATTTCACAATGGAGTACATTTCTTTTTCGTAAGTAGGGTACTTACATATGACATCTGATAGTGTCTCACTATTATAGGCCACGGGGTGGTTGTGATGAGTGATTATTGTTCCCACAACATAGTCTGAAGCATTTGTGTCAATCTCAAAGGGTTGATGAATGTATGCAATGAAAGCATAGGGGCTAAGCACAAGCACTACTTCATATCATCAAACTCTTTATGTTGGGACATGCCCACACAATTTTTTGTAAAATTCTGAGACCATAGAGATCTAGAATTCGATGAGAAAAATAATACTAATCCAATGAATTTGCAAATAAACAAAGGAAAGAGAGATAGAGAATAATTTACTCCACAAGAATGAATGTAGTCACAATATGTTTGAAATTACAATGATATCAATCCAATATGTAGAGAGGAATTGATCTTGTCACTAATAATAACAATGACCACTAAAAGTAGTGTAAAACAAAAGGCTAAAGCACATGCCTAAACCTCTAAAATAGATAACCCAAACCTAACATTAGTATGATAGGATGAAAAGTGCAAGTTTACTAACTGATTGGCTAAACATTCAAAGTTTACTAAAGAAAGGGGGTAAATCCCTAAAATCAAGGGATAGTTTCCTTGATTTAAGGAGGAAGTGTGCTATCCTTCCTTTAGGTGTTTAAACTATGCATGGAGATTGGAAAGGAGTCAATAAGTGTAGTTATAATTAAATAACTCAAGATTAACTCCACCTCAATATCCCTAAATTTAAGGAAACTCCTTAAAAACAAGGAAAGTGTCTCCTACCCTCTCTAGAAAGTCAAATCAAATGAGGAAAAATGCATTGGGATGCATTAAGCAAGGTCTAGGTTCATAATACAAGTAATACACCAAGGGAAGTTACAATTATGCTCTATCAATTTTTCCTTACCTCCACCCCTAGTTATTTGGCTGAGGGCCCATGAAATATGGGAGAATCCCAACACAAATCTACGATAGAAATTGGCAAGGCCTAAGAAGCTCTGAATCTCAGTGAGCGTCGTTGAGGCTGGCCAGTCACGGATGAATTGGATCTTGGCTGGATCAACATCAACACCATGCACATCAACAATATAGCCTAGGTATTGGACCATGTCGATGCCGAAGGAGCATTTTTCCAAGTTGGAATATAGCTTGTGCTATTAAAGAGTGTGAAAAACCTACTGAATATACTACAAGTGTTCTTCCCAAGTCTTGTTGTAGATGAGAATTTCATCCAGATACACCACCAAAATATAATTACTGAAAGGCCACAAGATATCGTCCATCATCCTCATGAAAGTTGTTGGGAATTTGTGAAACCAAAGGGCATGACCAGCCATTCAAAAAGACCTTCTTTTGACTTGAAGGCATTTTTCCATACATCGACTTGTTCTATTGGGACTTGAGAGTAGCCAGAATTCAGATCAATCTTACTAGAGTATTTTCCCCCCTCCAATTGATCAAGGAGATATTCGATTTAGGGAATCAGGTATCGATTCTTGAGTGTGATTTTATTTAGAGCCTCGTAATCAATGCAGAGTCACCAGGTCCCATCTTTATTCTACACCAACACGATTGGGCTTCCACAAGGTGATGAGCTATGTTGGATGTGCCCCGTGTGGAGTAGTTATTGGATCTAACTCTTGATATCCTCATTCTCTAGAAGAGAGCATAGATAGACCAGACCATTGCGTAGCGGTGCGTTAGGGGTCAGATCGATGGGATGCTTGACTTGACAGTGCAGATGTACCCCAATAGGTTATGAGAAGATGTCTTTGTATTCTTCCACGACCTTATCCACTTGCTTCTGCTACATGGAGAGGTCAATCGCGGAGGCCATGGATGTGACTCCCACTTTTATCTCACTCTGAGAGAGAATCATGAAGAAGACAAACTTCCATGTCTGAGAAATGACCTTCCTTCATTGCTTGGAAGAGATCAAGGAAATAGCAGTAGGTGGGATTACCTCGGGTATCCTGTGCAATTTCATGTTCAAAGTAATAATAACACTGCAAGTCCTAGACTCATATACATCATGATGTTTCCATAAATAAGGTTGGCCCAAAATAACATCACAAACTTCAAGGGGAGAAACATCATACAATACCTCATCTCTAAATGGCTTGATGTCGTATGACATGTGACACTGTTGGCTAACATGAAGATTTCTCCCTTGACAGAAGCATCTAATGGTGTAGGGTTGTGGGTGTAGGATTATCAACAAAGCTTGTTGCTTGATGACCTCTATTGAGAAGAGGTTCTTCTAGCTACTTCTATCAATGATGAAGTGCAGTGGAGTGACTTTCACCCACATATATGAATGGAATAGGTTCTCGCCCTCATCTGGATCATCGGGTTCATTAGGCTGGATATTGGTGGTAGAAACAGTGGCACTAGGTTCTGTGTCAATGATCTGTCTCCGCTTTTCTTGTTTTGGCTCAGAGTCGGAACCTGCATCTGATTCAAAGGATTTTACCTCAGCCACCAAGGACTTCTTTGAATGACAATCGACAGTGTTATTCCATGGGTTCTTATGGAAGTCACACCAATTCCTAATATCTTTATTCGTCTTCCCATTGTTGTTCTTTTCTTGTGGCTTGGACTATTTGTCCTAAGGTTTCCCATATTTTCTTTGTCCCTTGTTCTATGGGTTGGGGATTCCCTTGACCTGCATCTTCTGTGAGGGGTTCCCAGACCCAAACTTTCATGTCTTTTATTTAATCTTTTGCTTGATTTTGACAGAATATCGATAGGCCGCGCCCAAGGATGAGATGTTCAAAAACTCCATTTTTCTATGGATGTATCTATGCAGAATGCCACGGTACTTGAGAACCAGATGTCACTCAAAATATTTGATACACATATTGGTGTGCAAGGTATGGAAGCCATTGGTGAACTTTGGCACTGTTTGGTGTCTTTCCTGTTGCAGTGTGGTCCATATTGTATACAAGTTGTCATAACTTCCAATAGGGTAGTATTGTTCCTTAATAACATCCCTCAAGTAAATCCAAGTGGGTGCAATTGAAAATAATTTGGATCCCTCTATTTCCTTTTTCTCACGGAAAGTATCCCACTAATCTTTGACATGGGGGATGACTTTGAAGAGAGCAAATGTAATCTCTTCCCTATCAAAAAATCTGTGGACAGAAAATTACCCTTGTAGAAGGTTTAACCATTTGTCTATGACATCCGCATCTATTTGACCTTTAAATATAGGAATATCAAAATTGATCTATACCTTGAAGGGGGCAGTACCTCAGCTTGAGGTGGATGCATCGTTTTTTGACAACCATCGAAGGATTTGTTCAAAGTTATCCATCATATCGTTCCTCTATTTCTTAAGGGCTTCCTCGAGAAACATTTTGAAAGGATCTATTTTCTTGTCGTCTTTTTTTTTTCCCACCGTGGATGGTCTCTTGGGCTTGCAAGAGTAGTTGTCCTCAAGAGAAACAAGCTCGAGACCCAATTATCTATACCCTAACCATGTCAGGGACATGAAATAAAAAAATGAAAAAGAGGAGAACAATCTGATACCACTGATCTGGATTTATGAGCAGAATGAAATGAAACCATAGATTTATAATATTAACATAGAGACAAATTGAATAATAACAAAGATACAGTAAAACTTGACTTATATTCCATAAGAAATATGTTGAAAAATGTAAAATGCAAATTGAAAACAATATTTCTAGAATGGAGGAATCTTATCTCTGAGAAGATATGTGATAGTTGTTATAGCCCTAAAATTCCCTACCTATGCATACATGACATTGGCTTTCCTACTTGCATAATTTGCGAAATCATTGTTGAGGAACTCTATTTAAAAAACCATTTTTTGGAGCATGTACGTGCCATGTTTCATTACTGCCCACATACATATGATAGTTGCACACTAGAAAACCCACGTACATACGCTAGCTGCACACTAAACAACCTGTGTATACCTCCAAAAGTTGCAAAAATTAAAAAGTTGCAAGGAATTCGGTGGAATTAACGGGATATTGAAGGTTTCCCAACCATTTCACCTTCTATAGCACATCCCCAAACCAAATAAATATCCTTTTGTCATATAAAAGGAGGTCTTGGGGTATCATTCCACAATCAATCATTAGAACGGTGAAAATCTTCCCAAATCCCCTTTCCCTCCTTGCCCAAGCATTTGCAACTTTTTTTTGAGTTCTTGCCTCAACATTTCCTCTCTAGCCCTTTTCTGCCATACAATCCCTTCCCTTCCATTGGAGTGATCCATTGATTGTGAGAGAAGGGATTTGGAAGGTGCACTTGGAGAAAAGTTAAGAGGAGCCCAGACCAGGTTCACGGAGCGTCGTCCTACAAAGGTTGTAATTTCCAATCTTTGAGTATTGAATAAAAGAATATGTTTCCCTGCCCCAAATAATATCTTTATGTATTTTATTTGGTTTATGCATAATGAATGATATCTAACCCTAATTGATGAGTAGATATAGAATTTGTGTAGCATTTTTTCCCTAAGCATTGATGCAGGTCATCTTTGGGAGGAGACCAACATCGAAGGAAGCAACAAAGCTTGAGGAGGTCAGCATCAAACATTTGGACTACAGGTATTTTTTCTTACTTACTCTTCTATCACTTTTCTATTCATTATGTGTGGAATGTTTGGGGTGGTGTAGGAATTAGATTGACTTTTAGGTAGTCATTTCTCTGTCTATACTTAGAACCATGGTATAGTTATAGGGGTATTTTCCCGCTAGCAAAATTGGTGACTCCACTGGGGCGTCTCTCTTGGGTTTTATAGTGAGGTTTTTGGGTTTTTAATTGGCTTATTGATTGCATTTTGAGTTTTAGTGAAGTTCTCTAAGTCTTTTAAGGGTTTCTGGTTGTTAGAATATTGGATGTGCTCGTTTAACCATAGACAATATAACAATATTGTCACTCAACCATAGGCACTAATGCCACCCCCGAGAACCTTGACTTTGACAGAGATAAGAATTATGGTAGCATATCAATAGCCAACCAAGGATAATGCACCAAGAAAAGATAACCAAGACTAATTAGAGAGTCCAACCCAGAAAGACTGAGAATATAGATTTCAGAACTGGCGGCAGCAACTTCTCCCAATACTTGCACACAAACCAACCTTCTGCAGTGCGCACAAGTGTGCTTCTGCAATTTTGAGAAGTCTTGCTAAAATGAAGACTAGACTCCTATATTTATACTTCTTCTATCAGACTTCCTGGGACGACTTCTCATTCTTGGTGCTAATTATTTAGTATATAATATTTCTTTTAGTCGACTTCTCTTCTAGGGTTATATCAAAATATTTTCTTGCTTCTAGAATATTCTAATCCTGTCAAAGGTGACCAATGGAGGTTAATACCTCCTTCAACTACCATAATATCAACACTCCCTCCTAGCTAGGGAGGTATAATGGATAATGGTCTTGAGAAAAAATATACCATTCAACTAGTAGCATCATTATAGCCACATAGGCTAATTAAATCACGAGCACCGTCATTATTATCCAAATGGATAATCTCTATGACAACTAGTACAATTTCAATTGATGGAACACAACTGTGTTTATCCATAGTAGTACACAACTAATTAATTTGTGACACATAGTCACAACCAGTGGAACATATCTACCACAATAGCATACTTCTATTGTCTAGAGACATACAATTTCCATAATAATCATGTCATCTGATATCAACCTGCACATAAATAATATCATGATATAAACTAAGTCATCTGGTCCATTCTTCCACTCACATTTGTGAGATCTAGAAGATTATCTACACTCAGAGAGTAAAAAATCAATGATGGGCTATCTGGAATATTCTTCTCAAGAAATGAATAATAATTGTCTTGATTTATGAGCCTGGTCCATTCACTAATATGGACCATTCTTCCGACACTAAGCAAAGTGCAACCTGGAGAGAATGAGTCTGCCCTAGGGAATGCCTTTCCATGATTGTTGAACCTGGACCATTCACCTATCTGGGTCATTCCTCCAGCACTAAACAAAGTGCAACATGGAGAGAATGAATATTCCCTAGGGAATGACTGTCCGGACCATTTCCTAAGGAAATCACTATTTTGCACCAACCTCCAAAATGGACCATTCTTCGAAACTGCTCACAACTGTGAGCTTCTAAAGAAAGATTGTCCGACGAGGCGAACCAGTCTTCTTTACCACTACTAAGAGTGACCGTCAAGAAGAAAGACTGTCCTAGACCATTTCCCCACACTGGCCACAAGGGGAATCATTTTCTATGGTACATCAACAATCCATCGAACCATTTTCATTACAAAAATGACCATTCGATTTGGACCATTTCCGAACTGGAAAATGATTGTCCATCAGAAAGCTCAAACCACTTTCCGAACTGGAAAGGAATTTCCCATCTTGGATCATTTTTCAAAACTGAAGAATGACTATCCATAAATCAATGATATGTCAGTGGTCCCTCCCAACCTAGAGAGCCATCTCTTCCCTTTCAGCTAAGGAAGTTATTTCCATGATCCCCAATTTGTCTCATAAGTAGGCAAACTTTATTATGGATAGAGGCTTTGTCAAGATATCTATTGTCTTCTCATCTGTGGGGATATACTAGAGCTTCACTTCTCCTTCATAGACTTTATATTGAATAAAGTAGTATTTGATCTCAATGTGTTTCGATCGTTCATGAAACACTGGGTGTTTTGATAGCCTTATACAACTCTGATTGTCACAGTGTATTATGGTCGAATCTGGAACCTGATAAAATAATCTAGAAATCAACTTTCTCATCCATACTGCTTCTGTACATGCTTCACATGTTGCGATATATTTTTCTTTTGTTGTGCTGAGTGCGACAGAATTTTGTTTCCTACTGCCCCAAGATATCATAGCGGAACCTAAGCTAAAACACATCCCTGAAGTACTCCTTCTGTCTTATGCCCTTCCTGCCCAATCTGAATCTATGAATACATGGAGATGTATATCACTGGATGTGGTATATCTTAAACCATAGTTTAGTGTCCCACGAATATATCTTAGAACATGCTTTGCAACTATCCAATGCTCATGTCTGGTTTCCACTTGGAACTAGCTTAGTGTGTTTACAACAAAGAAAATTTATAGTTGAATATTTACTAAATACATCAATGACCCAATCAATTGTCGATATAGGGACGGGTCTACTGGATCAAAATCTGAGTCTCTTACTTTTCTTATATATGTGGTCATAGGAGTTTCCATGGATTTGCAATCTATCATTCCAAACTTATGAAGAATCTTTATTGCATACTTTCCTTGTCTAAGGATTACTTCACCATGCTTCTTCCATACTTCTAGTCCCAAGTAATAATGAATGAGACCAAGATTTTTCATATCAAACTCAGAAGCTAGTTATGTTTTACACTTGATGATGAGAGATTCTTCACCTTTCATGAATACATCATCGACATATAGTAGTAGAATCATAGGTGCATTGTTCACGACTTTGTAGTAAATATTTGGATCTGCATGACTCTTGGAGAAACCAAGTCTCATTAAGTAGTTGTCTATTCTTGCATACCAAGCTCTTGGAACTTTCTTGAGTCCATATAAATCTTTCTTTAGTATGCAAACATGAGTGTCTCTAGAATGTACATCAAACCCTTGATGTTTTTCAATGTATACTTCTTCTTCGATTTCTCCATTGAGGAAAGTTTTTTTTACATCCGTCTAATGCAAAATCCATCCCATGGAAGTAGCAAGAGAGATAATATCTCTAATGGAAGTATATCTGGCAACATGAGAGAATGTTTCGTCATAGTCTTCTCCCTCCTTTTGGGATAACCATTTAGCTACGAACCTTTCTTTATATTTTTCCACGCTTCCGTCTGCTGCATGTTTGATCTTATAGACATATTTTGAAGTTACTACTGATTTTTCTTTAGGTCTAGGCACAATTTCCCATACATCATTTTTCATGATGGACTGGTGTTCTTTTGTCATGGCTTCTTTCCATTGTTTCTTCTGAACTGTCTCTTCAAACGTGGTAGGTTCTTCATCTAGAAGCTTTGTCATACATGCTGCATAGCTGGAGAATCTCTTAGGCTTCTTACTTTTTATGAAGGTCCCACTTGGGGTTTTGAGTCTTTTTGCTTCTTGTAGGGTAGCTTCAAGCCAAGTTGGTCATTTCTTGGTTTTGGGTACAATGTCTAAATCAATGGTTTCACATGGTTGCATCAGATGATCAAGTTGTTATGTTTCTTCATTATGACTTTCTGGAAGACATGTGCTTTCTTCAATATGCTCTTCATACTCTTATTCTTCTATGGTTTCTTCTATGGATTTCTTGAAAGCCATATTTTCATTGAAGGTTATGTCTCTGTTGACTTCACTCTTATGTTGTTCTAGGATATAGATTCTATAGGCCTTGTATGATTCACTATATCCCACGAATATGCCCTTCTTTCCAGAGGGTTCTAATTTATTCCTTTTATCCTTGGGAATGTGAAAGTAAACAGGGCATACAAATATTCTTAAATGTTCCATATTAGGTTTCTTTCCTGAGAAGGATTCTTCTGAAGTCATATCCTTCAATATGCGGTGAGGACTTATGTTCTGAACATATATTGTTGTCATGGCTGCTTCTCCCCATAAATACACATATAAACCTTGATCGTTCAATAATGCCTTCACAGTTTCTTCAATAGATATGTTCTTCCTTTCTGCTACACCATTTTGTTGAGGATTATGAGGAACAGTTAGCTCCCTCCTAATCCCTGTCGATTTGCAAAATGAAACAAATTCCTTGGATGCATATTCTCCCCCATTATCTGTTCTCAAGGTCTTGAAACTTGTTGAATACTTTGTCCTTTGTCTTCAAGAGATATAACCAACTCTTTCTCAAGTAATCATCTATGAAGATTACATAGTAAAGAGAACCTCCTAGAGATTTGACTGGCATCAGACCACAAACATATGAATGTATTAGATCTATAATTTCCTTAGATCTATTATTGTTGCTTGAGAATGGTTTCTTGATATTCTTGCCAAGAGAAATTCCTTTGCAAATTCCTTCATGTGTAAACTATAGTTCTGGTATTCCTTCAACCATATTTATGAGGAAGGGTAATCCTTGATAGTTGATATGAGCATACCTTCTATGCCAAAGTTAATTTCCATTGACTTCATCATGTGCAAGGGCTTCATCATTTCATTCTAGTAGTCTATATAGTCTTCCTTCATGGGTTCCAATAAATCTAGCATTCTCTATGCTGGAGTCTCTAGACCAAGATAACACTTTTCCATCTACAAAAGCTATTATGTTTCCTTTGTCTTCTAGGAAATATATGGATACAAGATTATTTTTTAAACCAGGTACATATAAGATATTGCTCAAATTAAAATTGTTACATGTTTTCAACTTGATGGAGGCTTGATCAATTCCTTTGACTAGGTAAGTGTTTTGTCTCCAAGCTCTACCTTGTACGAAGTCTTCTTTTTATTTAGATTGGAGAGTCTGGCTTGATCTCCTGTCATATGCCTAGAATCTCCACTGTCAATTATCCGAATGTCCTCTTCAAGTGTTCATGTGAGTGCTAAGTAGTGTAGATGACTAGTCTTTTCATTCATGACTTAGATTCACTGATGACTGGTCAAGCTTTGACCCAAAACTTCAACCTTGACGTTTCTGCCTTCTAAGAGTACCAAGAGGTGCGCTGGAATAAGGCACACTTGAATATATTCTCCTTGAGTATGTTTGATCTAGATGGATATCAGTGGACACCCACCTTTTTCAATTAGTTCAAAATAGTTTTCTGGCAATTTTGGCAATTTACTAGTTTTAGCAGGTTTTAACTTCTAGGGCCATTTTGAGGGCCTAAATGAAATTTTTTCGGAATCAAACCAAATCAATGATAGATTAATTCATAATTGAGGTGCCAAAATCAATATCCTCGACGATACCTTTCCAACGGGCTATCATTCTCCTAAAATGAAGATCGTTTGCAAAAGTTATGACCCCAAGAAGTTGATGCACTAACTTACCCAAATGGGGCCCACATGACTTTTGACGCTTTATCTCCTAGGGTTAGGTTTTTGGATGTATAGGACTTTTGGCATTCCTGTTTATTGTAAAAATTCCTTCAGAGCCTCATTTTAATGATCCTTTTGCGAATGCGAGTAGCTGTCACATCTCTTCTCAAAGATAAGTTGCCACCATTCTAGCGAGTCTTTCACTCTGTATTTTTACAATCTCTGTACATTTATTTCATTAATAGAAAATGTGTATTACTATATATCTGTGTTTATGGTTGCATCTCTGATACATTTATGTTACATTATTGAATATCTGTGATATTTCTGTGCATTTCTTTATTATATCTCCACTCTCATTTCGTGCCGAAAATAATCCGGATCAATGGTGTTCCATCATAAGGTGTTGGATCAGGGTTTTAGGGTTTCTGAAACTGCACATGCTAGTAACCCTAGCGGCAGTGCTTTAGTAACTGCACCTGCTAGAAAACCTAGTGACAGTTTTCCAACGAGCTTATTATCCTTATGGCTTATCTCCATTCCAGTGGTTATACTGAATGAAGGAGGTGTGGGCCCATAACCTGTTAGAATATTATATGTTCTCATTTAACCATAGACAATATAACAATATTGTCACCCAAACATAGGCACTAATGCCACCCCTGAGAACCTTGACCTTGACAAAGAGAAGAATTCTGGTAGAAAATCAATAGACAACCAAGGCTAATGCACTAAGAAAAGATAACCAAGACTGATCAGAGAGTCCAACACAGAAAGACCGAGAATATAGATTTCAGAACTGGCGGCAACAACTTCTCCCAATACTTGCACACAAACCAACCTTCTGTAGTTCTCACAAGTGTGCTTATGCAATTATGAGAAGTCTGACTAAAATGAAGATTGGCCTCCTGTAGTTATACTGCTTCTGCTAGACTTCCTGGGCCAACTTCTCATTCTGGGTGCTAATTATTTAGTATATAATGTTTCTTTTCTCCGACTTCTCTTCTAGGGTTGTATCAAAATATTTTCTTTCTTCCAGAATATTCTAATCTTGTCAAAGGTCACCAATGGAGGTTAATACCTCCCGCAGTTACCATAATATCAACATTGGTCACCTGCAAGGTGTATACCATCTTTCCCAGCCATGTTAGTCTACCTAGTCTTTTCTTTTTTGAAAAGTCTTAGAGGTGTACACGCTCTGCTTTGGCTCAACCCACGTACATATGTTCCCTGCATAGTAGACAGCTCGCGAAAATATGCAGGTTGTTGATGCAACAACTCATGTCTCTGTATCTTGGAAGTGTTTTTTAACAAAGAGAGGTTTGTCTCTTTCCTAATAGAATTTTAGGATTCTTGGGACTTTCTTGAGTCTTTAGAGTCTTTGTTTTTTGGCCTTAGCCTGGATTAAAGATTCGTTTTAACTTGTGTCTTAGTTTTCTTTTGTTTTCCCTAGAGGTTTAGAGTGAACTTTCAAGTTTTATATCCTCCTTTTGGTTTCTTGCTTTAATCCATGCGTTTACGTAGTTGGATAAGGGTGTCTATCATTCTTGGGTTCTGTTTTCTCTTCTTTCATGTTTCTTGCTTTGAAAAACAAAAAAATAAATTTTACTTTAGTTTTTCTTGTTAAAGCAGTTCAAAAAACCAAAAAGAATTTATTTTCTTCCATTTAGTTTGGTAAAGTAGCCTAGGTTGTTTGTTTGCAAAAGAAAAGAGTCTAGTTTTCAAAGTTCTTTCTTGATTTCCTGAAATACAAGTAGTTTTTCTTAGTCAAATGGAAACAAGTTTTAGAATTTTTTTTCATTTACAAGATCTTGAAACATTGATTAGAAAAGTTGAATTTTACAAAGAGTTTTACAAGTTTTGCTTTAAGTTAGAAGTATCTTTTTTGTTTCAAATGCTTTAAAATTCTCTTCCTTATTCATCTTTTCAAAACACCATTAGTTGCATGACAACATCCATTGTGTAAATCAAGACTTAAAATTAACGCTTAACTTAAAATATATTAGATTTTCTATTTGTAGGGTTCACCGAATAGTTTATGGTTTTAAGGCCTTGAATTAGGTGTGAAGAGGAAATTCTTCAAGGCAATTTTAAAACAAACATGGGAGTCTGAGATAGGGAGTGTCTTAAGTCCATCATTGTAAGATTTAGTAGGGACCCCCCTCTAACACAAGGGATAAACATGAGGTCATGTGAGGAAAGGTAGAGGACATAACCCCTCCAAAGACAGACCGAACATAGTGGGGATTGTATATTGAGGGTCTCTATCAGGAACAATATTGATCACATTTGCCTATAGATATTCATGGACCTTGAATCCATTCAATATCCTCAGTTTTATTCTGAACCAATTTCTTTCGACACCCTTGAAGGGCTTCAAACTTGTTATCCTGCTCATTACGATCAGCCTGACTGTCGACTGTACCCGCTTGGTGACTGACTGGGAGCTGGAAACTTAGTTGCCTATATTTTATGGACTTACACAGGTGACTACAGGGCTATACCATGGTACCTAGGGAATACGTCAGATCACACTTTTCATATTATACCAAGAGGGTGCTTCCATGTTCAAGTTGCACTTTCACCAGTAAGTTTCTCTAGTGTTGATTGGTGTTATTGTCCTTCCCACTAGTTAGTTTTTTGCTTGATTTGTATTTAGGAACTTTTAGTGTGTGCTCTGTGCTACCTAGTTTTCCATAGTGAGTTAGTCAGTCATTTATTTGGGTCTTCGATCTAAGGTGGTAGACCTCCCACTCCACCGACTATGAGGACTTTTGGGTCTTCCGCTTAGAAACGTGGAGCCTCCGCTTTGTAGGTGTTGTGCTTATACCACTGGTTCACCAAAGTTAGTGTGTGAGACTTTTATGGACTTGAATGATCCTGTAAGGGGAGAAATTATGCATAATATCTTCATGGAAAAATTTATTGATGATACCAACCAAGGAACCCCTTCTCAAGGGGATTTTTGTGTTTTTCCTTTATTTGGAAATGTTGGTGTCCCTTTGATGGCCACTTTGTACATTCTTGGGTTGAATGTGGGACTATTGGTTTGGTTAGGTGCCATTCCAGATGTCCTAAATGCTCTTGATGCTTCTTAGTTAAGAACCTTATGTCATGGGCATCATGTTGATGTTGCTTTGTCAACAAAGTCTCCTTCTCCTCCTTCTACCTTCTCTAGTGAAAGTATAGCTACTAGTAATTGAAAGTCTAAATGACATAGAAAGAGGAAGAATAGGAAGAAGAAGTCACCAAAATCTGCGAGTCATGTTGGAGAGTTTCACCAACTGGTGCTAGTCATGTTGGGGGCATTGATTCTATTGAGAAACCTAGACGGATAGGACATAAGACTAAGTTCCCTTGTAAGATTTGCAAGGGAGATCACCTTACTCATATGTGCCCTGGCATTCGAGAGGCACGAAGATTGTGGTCCCTATCTACAAGCTCTTCTGATTATGAGTCTTTTGAGGTTTCCACATAGTCTATTCAGCTAGTGGTTGAGAAAGTGGTTATGCTGATGCAATCATCGGTCGATCCCACTCCTTTTTTGGGGGGTGATGCACCTTTGGACCATTTTATCTCACAGCCTATTCAGCTAGTGGTTTAGTAAGTGGTCGTGCCAATGAAATATTCGGTTGATCCCACTCTTATCTTGGAGAGTGTCGAGTCTACCAAAGTGGTCACGCCGATACAATCTTTGGTTGATCCCACTCTTCTCTTAGGGAGTGATGTGTCTACCGACTATGTTTTAAGCATTTCCAATTCAGTACTTTCAAAACTAGGGGGCATTCCGATCACTTCGAGCACACCCTATCCAATTCCTATGATGGTTTCCTTTGATTGGAATGACCTTGTTGAGTCTCACCTTCCTTCTTCTGCACCTTTTCAAATAAGCATTGAAGTTAATTCAAATATTTATTACCGATGTATTGTAGATGAAGGATCCTCCGCAAGTATTTTATCCTCCTCGGCTTGGAAATCTTTGGGTTCTCCGGAGCTTGTGTCTAATTCACATGAGTTGTTGGATGTTGACAAATGTCCTAGTGAATATTTGGGGGTTCTTCCTCAATTACCTATCTCGTTAGGTGGGAAGAATTTCCTTGTCGATGTTATAGTGGTGCAAGGCCCATTAGATTTCAATTTGCTTCTCGGGCATGATTATGTTTATGCTATGAACGTTGTGGTGTCTACGCTCTTCCAGGTGATGCATTTCCCTCATAATGGAAGCATTGTCACTATCAACCAACTGGCATATGATAACCACCATCCTAATTCGATGTTAGTTCAGGTTGCCCCTCTATATGTTCCTAGTGTTCGTGTAGACTCTACTCCGCCACAGGTTAATTATGTAGCATATTATCCTTGGTGTTCAATTTCTCATGAGTAGGAACTTGTTCACTCATGTTTTCCTTCTCGAGACTTGGTCTCAGCAATTGATCCATTGGTTTATCCAATGGGGGCATGGGAGTCCTTGCTTCTCCCTCTTGTTCCAAGTAATCTTGAGTCTCCTTTTGAGTCTGATCTCGGCATTGGTAGATCCTCAAGCCTTCGTGCTTGTGATTCTTAGTTGATAGACTCTACAAGTCCTGGATAGAACCTCCATCGTCATATGGAATATGGTTAGTTTACTTCACCCTTTGGGACTGTTGACCCTCCACATTCACATGATTTCTTAGATATTGAATTACCTTCGTATGAGGCTATCCTTGAAGCCATGACTATGGTTTCTATACCGTAGGAAGACTTACACTGTGGATTGTGTTTTCTTCCCTTTTGGGAGACTTTCCAGGTTGATTATCGAAGAGACTCTTGGTCAGAGCCTAGCAGTGGGCTCTACCTAAACCAATACTACGCATGATTCATAAGGCTATGTGGTGTCTTGTACCATATTGTACAGTTTAGGTTTCTTGTTTTCAAGTTTTGTTTTCAGTAGCACCTATTAATTTATGAAGTTTCTATCTATATTGGATCTATTAACTTCTGGATGAGTGTTATTGGCCTTATATGAAAGATCTTGGAGACATGTTTATTTGACATTTGTTCATCATATCAATCCATTCTAACAGGTATTGACCTTAAAACTAGCATACAGGTTATATTTTTCCATACTTTCATTTTTGCATTATCCGTTTCCTGTTTCATTTGGCCTTAGGATCGACCCCACCGAATTGCGAAACTAACCTTCCTTTCCAATAAGTTTGTTGTAATTCAAGTGGTAGAGCCTTCTTTCCATGGGAATCCTAGTTAGAACCTTGTTTTCCATTTGGTGCCCATGCCAAAGTACTTCATAGGCTCGAGAGTCCTTGTTAGTATCGTCATGATTACATATTGAAGCCTCATTCTTCGTGCTAATCATCATTCTTGGCATTACCCTTGGGGACTCCCTAATGAGCACACTTTGTTGTCTTTCAAGATCGCTTTAAAATTCGAAAGAAACATCCAATGAGACTATATTTATTCTTTTCGATCTCGTTTGGATTACTTGAGAAAAGTAGCCCCTGGAATCTTCTTTAAGCCCTTTTCAGACTCTCTAAAATTGAAAAGATTTTCAAGTGATCTTGTTTCCCTTCACGCTCTCCAAATTCAAATTTTAAGGCACATCTATCCAATGATGGTTTACCCCTTTTTCGGTCTGGATGACTTATTTTATGAATAAAGGTATTCTATAGGAACATCAATTCACTAGAAGAGTATTCTCAGACGTAATTTTAACCCTTTTTCGAGACTAAGGGACTAAATTTTCGAAAAAGGAACATTCTCCTTGGTTTTGGTCTATCACCTTTTTCGGGCCTTGGAGATTACTTACGAAAAAAGAACCCCCCCCCCGGAGTCCATAGTTAATATCTTTTCAGACTCCCTAAAATTGAAAAGATCATCGAGTGGCCTTGATCCTTCACACTCGTTAAATTGGTCTAGAAGAACATCTACTTGGCATGAGTTTAACCCATTTTCCAGCCAGTATATTATAGAGAAAAAAGGTACGCCTCGGGATATTCATCTTGCCGAGAGATTTTATAGTTTTTCGAGCTAAGGAGACTAAACCTAGAAAAATGTCATGAGTCCATAGTTATGCTCTTTTAAGACTCCTTAAAATTGAAAATATATCCGAGTAATATTTTCTTTGTCACACTCATTAAAATGGTTTTGAAAAGACGTCCTTTCGATGTAAGTTTACCCCTTTTTCGATATGATTGGACTAATTGTGAAAAAGGTACTCCCTGGATAATTCTTTTTTCATTTTTTCAGACTCTCTAAACGTGAAAAGACCATCGATCTTACCTTCTTTGGGCTCATAAAAAATTACATGGAAGGGGTCTTCTTGTGTCATGCTTAATCGCATTGCAGGTCTCATCTTTGTGTCTTTTTCCTAATTCTGGCTCCATGTTGCTCTCAACTGAACCTTTGAAGCATTCCTTACACGCAAGCCTTGCAACATTTTTTGCCTCTACGATCTGACACCTTGACCCATGGAGGAATTTTCCTCGAGTATCCTTATCCTGCACTTGTCTCCTTTCCTTGAGCATCAGTATGTTCCATGCGCTTGGAACCAGTTCACTTTCTCACGACACTTGTTCCTACTTTATAACATAGCATTATTTTATTCTTTTTCAAGCTCGTTAAAAAATTTAAAAAGACAAACAAATAAAATATTCCAAAAAGAGGGGATGGGAAATATACATTCTTTTTTTGGAAGAAAATATAGTCTCCCTTGGACAAAGCACATCCTTTTGTTTGTTCGTCAAGCATTGGGATCTAGTATGACCTTAGGAATTTGTTCTCATTACATAGAGTTGTGTCCTCCTCCGTTTGGTTACTCTTCCAAACATATGGAGACCATCAATTTCTCTTCTGACCTCACACATTAGGGGGCATCTGTTATATCCACAAACTTCCCTACATATGCATACATGACATTGAATTTCCTACTTGCATAATTTTCCAAATCATTGTTGAGGAACTCTATTTAAAAAACCATTTTTTGGAGCATGCCTGCTCCCTGTATACATATGCTAGCTGCACACTAAATATCCCATGCATACCTACAAAAGTTGCAAAAATTAAAACGTTGCAAGGAATTCGGTGGAATTAACGGGATATTAGAGGTTTCCCAACCATTTCACCTGCTATAACCCATCCCCAAACCGAATAACTATCCTTTGGGCATATAAAAGGAGGTCTTGGGTTATCATTCCAAAATCAAGCATTACAATGGTGAAACTCTGCCCAAATTCCCTTTCCCTCCTTGCCCAAGCATTTGCAACCTTTTTTTGAGTTCTTACCTCAACATTTCCTCTCTAGCCCTTTTGTCCCATACAATCCCTTCCCTTCCATTCGAGTGATCAAAAAATTGTGAGAGAATGCATTTGGAAGGTGCACTTGGAGCAAAGTTAAGAGGAGCCTGGACCATGTTTGCGGAGCGTCGACTTGCAAAAGTTGTAATTTCCAATCTTTGAGTACTGAATAAAATAATTTGTTTCCCTGTCCCAAATAATATCTTTATGTATTTTATTTGGTTTATGCATAATGAATGATATGTAACCCTAATTGATGAGTAGAGATAGAATTTTTGTAGCCTTGTTTTCCTAAGCATTGATGCAGGTCAGTTTTTGGAGGAGACCAACATCCAATGAAGCAAAAAATCTTGAGGAGGTCAGCATCAAACATTTGGAACACATTAATTGTTTTTTACTTACTCTTCTATCACTTTTATGTTCATATGTGTGGAATGTTTTGGGTAGTGTAGGAATTAGATTGACTTTTAGGGAATCATTGCTTTGTCTATACTTAGAACCCTAGTATAGTTATAGGGGGTTTTTCTCGCTAGAAATGACTACGCTCATTCACAAGAAGATGAGTAAGTTAATACATCCAAAAAACCTAGACATCCAAAAACCAAAACCTAGGAAATGAAGCACCAAAAGTCATGTGGGCCCCATTGGGGTAAGTCAGTACATCCACTTCTCGGGGTCATAACTTTTGCATACGATATTTGTTTAGGGTGAATGATATCTCATTGGAAAGGTATTGGTGAGGATATTCATTTAAGGGGATCAATAATAGTCTTAGGATATCATTGAGGTTGAAGAACGTGAAAATAAGTCGTTTGGGCCCTCAAAATGGCCCTAGAAGTTTGGGAATCAAAAAATTGCTAAAAATAGTAAGATTCCAAAAACTTGTTTTGAGAAATTTGGAAAAGGTGGGTGGCCACCGAGATCCGCCTGGATCAATCCTCCCCCCTTAGGAAGAAATGGTCTCCATTGCATTGAGTTCCCCATCATATGAAGAAATTATTTTTGAATTTGGCCCATGATGAGCCACTTGCCTTGGTGCAGGAGCTTCCTTTCTTTGACAACCCAATAAAGTTGGATCCTCTACTAGCGAGTGCCCTTGAAAAGTTTGTCCATGATATGATCATTGGATACATGTTCCATGCATTCAGGGTTGATATTTGTTGGTATTAATTGTTCTTCTATCTCTGAGGTGTCCAATAATGGTGGAAAATAAGGTCGAAGGAGGTCCACATTGAACACTGGGTGCAAGACAAGGAAAGGGGAAAGGTTCAACTCAAAATAATTGTCACCCACAACCTTGGTGATGGTGTAAGGTCCATAACGGAGTGGAAGAAGCTTCTGATGAGGACATGTAAGGCATTCTTTCTGCAAGTGCAACAAAACTTTGTCTCCCACCTAAAACTGGTGTAACACCTAGTCTTGATCATGGCACTGCTTGTACTTGCCATTAAACTTTTGTAAAATATCCTGAACCTGTTTGCAGATGTGCTGGAACCGTTCAATGAACCGGGTGGATTTTTCAGCTCGAATTAGAGCATGTGACGAGTCTTCCTAGGTGGCCACAAGGGGTAGTGCAACATCCATGGGACCCAATGATTGAAATCGCAACCCCACATGAAAGGGGATGTGGTTGGTTGAGCTATGTATGGGTCTGTTGTAGTTATGCTGAACATAGGGAAGACTCTCATCCTAGGTGTGAGGGTGCTTGTAATTTTACATGCGTAGGATGCGCATGATCATCCGGTTGACAACCTTGGTTTGGCCATCCATCTGGGGGTGGAAGGTAATGGAATTGGTGAGCTTGGTGTCCAGGAGTGACCAGAGGCTCGACCAAAATGTGTTGAGGAACTGATTGTATTGATATGAGATAATGGTTTGTGGGATCTCAAAGTATACCCATAATCCTTCAAATATGACTTTGGAAGTGGCCTCCGCTATGATTCTCTTCTTGAAGGAGGCCATAATCACTATCTTGGAAAAGTGATCAACAACCACAAAAACAAAGTCATTTCCCTACTTGGTGGATGAAAGGCCTGAAATGTAGTCCATTGAGATCGATTCCCAGGGCCTGTCGTTAGTAGGAAGAGGAGTGTAAATGCCTTGTTTTTTAGTGGTTAGTTTGGCAATAGCATGGATAGAGAAGAACCAAATATACTTGTTGACATCTTGTTGAATTTTTGGCTAGTAGAAATGTTGTCACAACATTTCCAATATATTTTCCATGCCAAAATGTCCTTCCACCCAAATGTAGTGGGCTTCCAAAATCAGCTTCGCTCGCTCGCTTGATGGAATGCATAGATGGCCCAGATGGCACAACATCCCATTCTAAAGATGGAAATTAGTGAAATGTGTGTTTGCGCCTAGCATCTAGTAGGTGTTGGAAAAGTCAGGATCTGTCTCATAGAGGTGGGGCCATCCAAAGGTATCGTGGTTGCAAGAATATAGCACTGTGGTGAGTGCCATGACTGGAGGTTGGCTGAGGTAATACATGACTCGGTTAGTACTTCCTGTTTTATACTTGATGTTGAGGTGGAATTGCTACAGATATTTGGACCAGTTCTAATGGAGGTCATTCTACAATTTTCCTTCTGTCTACATGAACTGCAACGACTTATTATCAGTTTGGATGATTGTCTCCTTCCAAATAATGTAATTCCTCCACGGGCGGTGGGATTTCACAATGGAGTACATTTCTTTGTCGTAAGTATGGTACTTACGGATGTCATCTGATAGTGTCTCACTATTATAGGCCACAGGGTGGCCACGTTGAGTGATGACTGTGACCACAACATAGTCTGAGGTATCTGTCCTGATATGAAAGGGTTGTTCCAGGTTAGGTAATGAAAGCACTAGGTATGAGCACAAGTGTTTCTTTGTATCATCAAATTCTTTCTATTGGGATGCATTCCACAAAAGTTTTTCTTTAGCATCACCCTTGGTTATTTGGCTAAGGTCCCATGCAATATGGGAGAATCCCAACATGAACTTATGATAGAAATTGACAAGGCCTAAGAAGCTTCGAAGCTGAGTGAACATGGTTAGGGCTAGCCAGTCACGGATGACTTGGATCTTGGATAAATCAATGGATCTTGGATAAATCAACATGCACACGATGTGCATCAACAATGTAGCCTAGGGACTGGAACCTGCCTATGCTAAAGGAGCATTTTTCCAAGATGGCATATATCTTGTGCTAGCGTAGAGTGTGAAGAACCTGTTGAATATGCTACAAGTGTTCTTCCGAAGTCTTGTTGTAGATGAGGTTGTCATCCAGATACATGACCAAAAAATAATTAGTGAAAGGCCGCAAGATATTGTCCATCATACTCATGAAATTTGTTGGGAATTTGTCTATTGGGACCTAATGGTAGCCAGACTTCAGATCAAGGAGAATGTGGGACCCCATTGTAAAAATAATGATATAAAGTGCTCCTCTTATTGCGCTCATGATTACCTTACGAGAAAGATTCACAGTTTGAGAATAAGAATGGAAACCCTAACCTGTTTCCATGTGCAATTTATGGATGTTGAGTGTGCTAGCAATTTGATTTTAAAAAGGAGAAAATGTTTTAACAAAAATTTTATTTTATTCTTGCTACACCTAGATTTTGATATATTATTCAAACTCCAAGTACCATCCACATGCAACTTATGGAATATTTGTTATAGATATGGATGATTGATTATTATGTGTAATTGTAATACTCCACTAGAAAGGAATGTGGGACATGTTATTTTGGGTGCTAAGTATTAAATGGGCATATAATAGTTGAAATAATCCAAGAGGGAGGCCCGAGTCGATTTCGAATATGGAAAAGATATGTTTATTGGTTGATATCATATGTTTGGAATAAGGTATTGGAGGCTAAGTGCTCTCCATATTTGGTTGTGGTTGATGGCATTTAATGTGAAAAGAGGGAAAGCAACATCAATTTAGTACATGTCGTTCTTAACTGACCTTGAAGCCACCACCTTCACTATTCTCCTCATGCATTTTTTAGTTTCTCTGGTTAGTAAAACCTCCATTGTGCACGGCCTTGGCAGAAAAAAATGTTCTTTGTTAATTATTTTAGCATTCTTCTTACAGGTATGGTATTTCACCTCTTCATGCATTAATTGTTAGCTCTGCTCCAAGTAAAATTGTTTTGTTCTCTCTTAGAGTTTGCATGCAGAATGTGTTTGTTTTCCAAGGTTTATAGTGAATTGTTTGTGGGAATTATGGTCGTATAAGATACATTCACTTTGGGTTTCTTCATGTAGGCATTTAAGTGTTTCAACTAAAATTATTATTCGGCATTCTATTCTAATTGAAATATTTGGTTGTATGGCGACTGTAGCAAAGGTGGTATTATTGTGGTATGGTTGTTGGAAAATGTTTGTGGGTGAATGTGTTTGGTTTCTCTCATTCTATATGATTAATTTTGAGGGTTTCCTATGTAAAATAAAAACAACAATCAGTTTTTGTGATTATTTTATTGTACCCTCACTGTGTATCCACACTTTTGAAGTTTTTCAACTCTTTCGTATTATCCTTACCATTGTTTAAAAATTGATGGAGATCTATGTATTGTCTTGCGGTCACTTTCGAAAGTTTGTGAAGAAGTTGTTTTGGTGGGAAGGAAATGTTTTGGCTTTGATTGTAGACATTCCTCGAGACCTATGCATATTTGTCAGTCCCATACCTTGGATTTCCCATCCAATAATGTAGGCAAGTAAACAAATAAAAACCCAGATTCGAAGTCTTGTTTAGTTGTTTTAACCAAACAATGGGAAGATGGATTCGACCCATAGAACGACGAATCACTTGTTGTTTACCCATGAGGGAATTTTGTCGGCTTGGAGTTGATGTGGATTTGATGCTCACCATGTTTTCACTAGGGTTTCAAACCTTATTTGTTTTGGAAGCTATTATTTAGTGTTGTAATTTAAATTGTATGTGTTGTACAGTCGAACGGTTTTACGATCGTTTTCCTCTCATCCTCTCATGCCGAATTGAGGAATTTTGGTTATTGTTTTGACGGAGTCAAATTTCTTTGTCAACCATCTCATGCAGAACACTTTACCAGTTTAAAGAATATCTATAGTTTTAAAAAGGAGAAATGAAATTTGCATAGTTTAATAATCTTGTCATTTTCTTGGAGATTGGTATTGGGTAGTTTAAATAACTTTTTTCCATATCATGGATATTGTATGTTAAAATAATTGTTTACATGTTATGGATTATGTGTGTTGAAGTTTGAAAAGAATGTTATGGAACAAACAAAATTTGGTGGGAGTTTTGGAAATAAATGGGCATGGTAAACAATGGGTATTCAAATGATTTTGTGGATATTTAAATGATTTTTGTTGAATAATGGCAATGTTGATTTTAAAGTCAATGAATGTTATTTCTTATAATAGAACAATAATCACTATTATTCTCGTTCATTGTCTCATTTTTCACTCATTATACACCCACCACCTTCCCAATAACATTTAATACATCCCATGTTCTATAATCTTGAATTTCATCTTTAAAGGAAAATGATTAAAGAGGATTGGATGATTATTTTAGTTGGAAATGGTGATATGGAGATATTTGTTTTGAATAAAAGGGCTTTGCATTTTGCTTGAACAGTATCCATTTGTTGGTTCCCGTCCATTATACCATTTTTATTCATTACAAATCTCCTCGTATTCCCAATGACCCTATCATTCCATGTTCAAATTGCAATTGATTATTGGATGTGTTGGGTTGTGTCATTGGATGGATTGCATATGCTTATGTTGTGAATGATAGATCCAACATCTTTATTTTATTTAGGTAGAGTATTAGTGAATGGATTGTTAAAATTTTTCATATTCTGATTGGAGTATTGCTTCAAGATGAGTTTCTTTAGTAGGGGTAGCAATGACAGAGTTGCAAACAGAGGTAGAGGAAATAATTGGCAAAGAGACCATAGAAGGCTATGATTTTCAATACATTTTGACGTTGATCTGCAAGAACTAAATCACATTTTCCAAGATGGGTTTTTTAATATAGTTGGCCAAGGAATTTTGCAACCTAGACCTGAGAGGCCTCCTTTCTATCCACACCAAAATTTATCTAGTATTTGTGTCCCCCCTCATGTTTCTATGCATCTAGATCCACCTTCCAATGATGTCTAGAAATATATCGTTCATCAGTCTATTGCACATCATAATGGTTGGCCTACAACATCGTTTCCATTGCCCCCTCCTCCACCGCCATTGAAACGAAATTCCCAAGTTGATCATGTTGCCTTGCTAGTATAGTCCTATCATGCAAGAAAGAGATTAAAAACTGCCATTCTTGAGCCAGAATTAGATAAAGGAAAAGAAATGTCTAATCCCTCCCAATCTTCCAAAGACTCCTTTGAATCAGTGTCCTCTCATCTCCACCTCAAAGATAGTTTCTCCCATGTCATTAGTGAAATCCACCCACAAGGTTACAATCAATTAAAGGTTGTTGTACATGACAAATCAGAAAAGGGATCAAGAGAAAATAGCAGTGAAAAGAGGCAAAACACTTCTCACAACAAATATGGTTTTTAATGATTTTAATATTATTTTCTTTTGAGGACAATTTTTATCAATATGATAGAATGTTTTGGACAACAAACACACATTTAGATAGAATTTGGACAACATGGATATGGTTTTATTTTTAGCTATAGTCATGTTTTATTTTGATACTAAATTATTTGACTATTTATATGAGGATGGAATTTACAAGGAAAATATTTGAGTTAATTTTTGGGGTATTATATTTCATATTTTGATGATCATTAATGAAATGAAAATTGGAGTGACAAGGGGTCCCACCTATTTAGTTATTATTTAAATAGACCCTTATTTATGTATTATTATTTATTTGTCTCAACTAATTAGTTAAGCTAATTAATCTTAACAAAAGGAAAGGTAGTTGAACTACCATAACTTATTGGGAAAGAATAAAATATCTATCAAAAGAAGAGACAAAGGGGAGAGAACAAAAGGGGAACTTTTGAAAAAGGTTTGCTCTGTACTTGTGAGATACTTATTTTCTTCATTCATTATGAGTTTACTAGAAAGATAAACTATCTTGATGAAAATAGGGTCTTATTTAAGGTAGCATGATTCAAAACTGAATCATATCTTTCAACAACTTGTTTCTAAAGGTGTATGATCTAAATTTGGTAGTTTGTGTGTTCTTGTTTGTTTATGAATCAGATTTCATGACTGATAAAGAATATTTTCTAGAGACAAGTGAAAAACAAATTATGGCAATATGATCTAGATATTTAGCTTCAGTTTTCTTTTGTTTTCAGAGTGTTTTTTTATGGTGCTCATCGGAGACCTCTAAATCTGATTTTGGTCCCCACACTCGCAGGGGTTTGTAAAGAGAATTTTTCTTTGTATCTCATAATTAAGTTAATATAAAAATAATATTTGTGATTTTAGTCTCACGTGAGTATCTTAATGATATTGCTCAAATTTTACTTCTATTCTTGTCTCTTATCCATGTACACACTTATGTATATTTATGCTTTCTATCTTTTGCACAGTTGCATATAATACATAAAATCAACCTTGATCCCTCGTACATATTATTTGTGGATTAAGTGATTGTTTTGAATTAAGGCTATAAACTTCAAGCAACATTCCCAACTATCTTGCCTTAGCCTAGAAAGATTTTAAAATGCTTGAGTAAGGTTCTTCGTACCTTTTCCTCAACATTTATTTGGCGAACATACTGGGGAGATCATTCCATATCTCTCTAGTTGATTATATCATGATTGTATTTTATTTTCCTATTTTGTCCAATTACTCTGTGACTGATTTTTCCATGACAGTACCTGTTGTGAGACAACCTAATATTGGAAATGGTCTTGATGACTAGACCAACATTACCTTGAATTTATTCAACACTATTTTAGGAACTTCTAGTACTTGTGTTGAACTTGAATTCTCTTGGGAAGCAATTGAAAGGGACATAAATATTCGTGAACAATGGGAAGCCAAGAAAAGGAATCCTAGAAATAAATAGTAACCTTTCCTCTTACCTATTTAATCTTTTATTTCATGTTCTTTAATTCTCATATTTCTCGAAGAAGAAGAGGATTGTCCCCTGTAGTTACCCCTATTTCTGAAATAGGAAGGAGAATTTTTTTTTTATCAACATAACAAAGTGATCTTAGGAGAACCCTATATAATTCTTCCAGTTCATCTTCATCATGCATACCTATCACCTTCAATATGACGTCTTCAGGTAGTGGTAGTGGCACCGGAGGTTCCTCCTCCTCACAACATTCTTATTCATCCGTGATTTGTAGTATCTATAGTCATCAAGTCCCTATTGAATCTACTATCAATCCTGCTAAGGAAATTTAGAAATATGAACTTTTCCAATTTGAGGAAGATGCTACAACCACCCCCTGGCACATGTCTTCTTCCTTTAATCTCGCACCAGCCACCCAACCATTACTGAAATTCAAAGATCATGTACCTAGGTTCTTAGGAAATGGTACTGTTACCACAAATGAACACCTGGTATCATTTTCTAATGATTTTCATAACATAGGGGCTAATGATAATGACACTTGCATGCGTCTACTTGTCAATTCTCTTGAAGGGAAAGTTGCAGTAGATTTTTCGACCTCCCGCCAAAAATCCTTTCAACTTGGGAAGAACTAGTTTATTGGTTCAAATCCACTTATGGACAACGTGAGAGTCCAGCTGATTAGTTAAGGGAATACAACAATATTTCCTATAAGGACGGTGAAACCATTAAATATTTTAACCTTCATTTCAACAAGCTATATAATCAAATCCCTGAACTAATATGTCCTCAATCAAACTGTGTTCATGCATTATTATAATGCTTTACCTTCTCCTTATCGTCATAGACTTGAAGAAAAGGTAATCGAAAATATCAGTTCCACCCTTCAGGCTTTCTTAGAATATGAAGAGTAACTTGAAATAACGGGTCTTCCTAAGGGAGACTTGGTGAAGAAAACAAACATGTATGTCATTCTACAACTCATGCAAGATATGAATAATAGGATGATAGCCTACGAATGAAAAGGAATTTATTCTTCCTCTTCTCTCGGGGATTATTCTTCTTCCCTAGCACATTTTAGAAATACTAATGAAATCACTTTTTAGCCAAAGGCCATAATGACTCACACTTGGTGTAACTTCTGTGAAGAAAATCATGATGAGAATACTTGCGAAGATAAAATAAATGCTAGAGATAATATCTTTGGAAAAAGGCCCGATACCACGATTGTTGTTTTAGATTGGGATGAACCAGAGGATGTTATGGTAGTCACTACCAGGAATAAATATTACACTGCCAAGAGAAAATTTTATCCTCCCCACAGTTCTTCTACCTCAAGCTCATCTTCTCAAAGTGTTGATACACAAACTGTCAGAAATTCAAGCAATCAAGGAGTATCATATCCTCTTCCCTCTTCTAAGTACAATATCCTTAACCAATTGGCTAATATCAAAGTTGATGCTACCCGTTTGGGCATGGTTGTTGTCTTAGAATAACAGAAGCATCTTAAGGACTTTATGGAAGGTAATATTCCTACTATAGCTAATTTATTTGAAGATTCAAAGGAAGAAGATTCAACTGTAAATAGAAAAGGTGTAAATAACTTTAGGAACCCTGTAAAAAAAACCCCTTTCTATATCTCGGTAAAAATCATGGATAAAATAACTCGTTGTTTCCTAATTGATGGCGGGTCTAGTCCAAGTGTGATGTCTAAAATTTTCATGGAAGAGCTTGGATTATCTTGTACCAATGAAAATTCTAGAAGCATGATCTCTTATAATAATTGGCAACAATCAAATATAGGTGAAATCAAGGATGTAAACTTAGTTTTGTGTGCACATCCCGAGATAAGGACAACTCTCAATATACAAGTAATTGATATGTCGATAAGTAACTAATCAATTATTTTTGGAAGGGACTGGAAATCCTTAACTGGTGGATACCTTTCACTCGATGGTACACATTTATCCATCCCTTGAAATGGAAATAACATTATAGTTCTTAGGGAAGGAAGAATTTCACCTTATATAGAGAGCGTTCACCAACCCAATGTAAATTATCTCGAAGAATAATTGGGGGTGTACTCTATCTTTGCTGATGAAAGTGACACTATACTTGAACCAATTAATTTTGATGATGGCATGTGGCACATGCATTTCGATGGCTCATGTTCAAATGAAGGTAATGGAGCTGAAATCATTTTATATTCCCCTATAGGAAAAATTCACAATTTCTCTTATAGGTTGGAATTTGCTTGTACAAACAATGTTGTTGAGTTTGAGGCCTTAATGTTGGGAGTTGAAAATGCATATAACCTTGTGTTGGTTACTTTTCTTCTATACTGTCTGAGTTTTTATTGACCCAGGGTTCATGTCTTTCAAATTTCCAACAAAGCCTTTAAAACTATCGACCCTCCTGGTAAACCAGAAGGCAACACATCACACAGAATACGTTGCACAGTCTCACCTGAGATAGATTTAATGGGTGGTTGTAAGACTCATGTGTTTACAACCTAGGATTGAGTGTGATATGTGAGATAAATATTGAACCATTATTATAACTTGTAAATTTAACATATTGTTATTCACGACTATGTAGTAAATTCAATAGCTTATTCCCTTAATATCGCAACAGCACTTAAACGGGCAATACAACAACTCATTCATTAAGCATAATAATACCTACTGAAGACAATAAACATATGCACGCATTCATCACATAAAACATATGTTACCATGGTTCACCCCCTTCTAGTCTACGTCTACAAAGATTTGGCTCCTGGCTCTTTTATTATGGTATTTCCGCATCTACAGCACCATGCGCTTACAACTCTTCTCAGTCGAGTAAGATCTATATGAGGCGGACTAGATAGCACCAGAATCCTCAGCCTACTATCTAACCCTCAAGATATACCCTCCCTCATCTCCTCTAGCTCAACATATTATACAAAATAGATCATACATAAAAATATTACATATCAGTTCACTACAATAGCGCTTCTTACAATACCGACTTATCTCTATAACCTCTAGACAATAATGACAAAAACCATGAACCCCCTATGATACCTAATTATCTATATTTATACATTTTTGTCTCTTTATCCATTACAATTCATTACCAAAATCATAACCCTATCGTTGTTAGATATTCTTCTGTATGCGTGCGTGATGTTCTTCCATCTAGCTGTCACTTTCCTCGTGCATGATTTCTTTCCCAAAATTGCCTTGATTTTCCACTTTGGACTTTGGCCTGCCTCCAACAGGCCCCCAAAATTGACATGTGGTTCATCCCGAGCCACCTAACCTTTGTGTTCTTCTTCTATCCCCTTGGTGATCGCTTGGAACTTTTCCTTGAGCTTTGTTTCCTCTATCTGAACCTGTGCAGTCTTCTCCTTGAGTGTGTCCACTATCTAGACTACAATTTCATCATTGATCAATTCCATGCACTCTGAATGGGTATGTGCTATATGTTCCTTGGCTTCCTCTGCTTGTACCAGGACTTCTGCTACCCTCTTTTGCAACGGTTCCATTTGAGCATACCACTCCTGTTTCTGTGTTTGAACAGTAGTTAGCTCTGCCTGCAATCTCTTCATGTCCTGTGCCCCTTTGACGTGTTCTATAATTGGCATTGTCTTCTGCCTCTGCTTGAGTTCTTGGTTAGCTATGTTAATCCTTTCTTCTTCCTTGTCCCACTTTTGGACCTATTGATCCTCCTCTAACTTAGTCCAAAGTTGTGTTGCTTTATCGAACAAGTCAGTTGTTGTGCTGACCTATTGCTCTATTTCCTACATCTGTGTTGTTGCTTCCTGATTCCTTTGCTCCTTCATTACTGGTGGACTGGTTGGTATGAACTATTCTCAAAGATTCTCAATATCCTTCTGATATTGATCAATTGCCTGCGCAATCCGATCAATCTTTTCTGCTGCTGTGATTTCCTTTGCCTGCGCGATCTTCGCAATCCTCTTGCATGTTCCTGCAACTCTCTGCTCCAATCATTTTATGCACTCCCTTTCCTCCTGGGTTTTAGATTTAGCCTACTCATAGACTATTTCTAGTGCATCCCACTTCTTTGTTGCTCGCTGCAATTTGACTAAGTCTTTGTGTGCACGAGATTGTACTTCATGGTTTATGCTAACCTGCAACTTGTGTAGTGTCCTAGTTGGCATCTACGTCAACACCAGTTGGATTTGTCTTAAGTCCTTCAGGGGTGTATTCCCCACAATATCATCCATTCGCAACATACTGGGTGTGATGTGGAATGTTGGGTTTGGGTGCAGTAATGGATGGACTGGATCTCGTTCTTCTACTTCCACTATTTCCTCTGTCTGCGGTGTTGGTGGTTCTATTCCCTTTCTACTTGTTGTCTACCCTTCCCCGATTTTCTTGAGGAGTTGCCACATGTCTGCCAGTTCCTCTTGAATCCTATCCCTGTGGTGTGTAGCATGGTTGAATTCCTCAGATAAATAATTCTCAGCCATTCAGGCTATCATTTCTCCATTTTCATTTGTGATCGTATACTCTGGCGGTGTTCTTTGTGCCTTCGTTTTCTTGCACACACCTCCTGTCTACATGGCTGGCCTCTTGTTTGCCCCTACTTCCTATGGGTTGGGACTTGCTACGGTCTCTTGCGCAGGCTCGACCTGTTGTTGCTTCTCCTTAGTCGGTTGCATCTTATCCTTCTTCATGTTTTGGGTCCCTATCTTCGTTGGCCCTTCGTTTGTCTATGTTTCTTTTCCCTGACCCGTTATTCGAATCTTGGGCACTTGGATTTCCTTTGGCTGGGTTCCTCCCTGTCCTACCTCTTCCTCTGTTTTTCTTTTCGACAATTCCTGGGTGAGGAATGGAATCTTCCACTCGTCATCCCATTCACTGATGACCATGATGATGTCGCCCTCTGTGATACAATAGTGCATTTGTAGCCATTGTTTATCAGAATCCTTCCTTGCCTGTATCCACATTGTGTGTCCTATGGCCTGGAAGTTGGCGATGTCCCCGTATCACATGACAGCCTCTGGTGTGATTATCCACATCTTGGAGATGGCTTCTTGTAGGTATCCTTCAAAAATGGACCCGTTCACCCTTTTTCTCCTAGCATCTAGCCTGGCTCTCAGCAACAAATATCTCACTCCCTGATTCGGTTTGGGTCTGGTACAAAAAAATACATACCTTGGCTCTTTCCATCCCATGAAGGCTATTAATGTGATCAACAATGAATAGTGAAACTATGTTCCTAGATCCTGCGCATCCTTACAATCATCCAGGAACAAGTTCAAGAGATACAATTCCCAGCTCACCGTGGTGCCTTTTGAGCATTGAGTTGCAACTACAACAACCCTAGTTGGGACTTCCTCCCTACGACATTTTCTTAGTAGCTTGCAGGATAAGATTTTCGTGCCCATTTGTGTTGTGACATTGTTGATCCTCTTGATAATGATCCCTATTGTCCCCCTGTCAATGCCATACTTCTTCTTCATTTCTTCTGCTAGCGCTTTCTCCCTAGCTTTTTCATCTAGAAACTGCACGGGATCCATTCCCTAGGATGGCAATCCTATGATACTGGAAATAAGCTCTACGTCTATCGAGACGATCTTGTCCAGCTAGATGTCCCTGCCATGCGTGACTGCTAACAACTATTTGATGCATGTGGTTGCATGTTGTCCTCTGCCAAAATGTGGTAGGTCCACTAGACCTAAAATTATTGGCTTCTCCAACCCTGTTGCCCATTGGAGTGGTTGATTAATTGGTTCCCCAAACAGATCTGTTCCCACCATCTCCATGTATACTCTCTTTGCAAGTTCTGGAAAATTGTTTTCATCTGCTATATCGTGGTCCGAGTACTTGAGCTTTCCTATATATCCCAGCAGGTCTGGTCCTACCTGTACCCCATCTGGTATGCGCGATAGAACTATTTATGCTACAAGTTTCTTGCGAGGTGACCTGGGTATCTATAAATTGTCTTTCTTCGGTGGTGGTGGCTGGCTTGAAGTTCCAGCAGCTTCCGATTGTTCCTCAATATACCATTCTAGCCAACCTGAGACATATTCAACCATCCCTTCTGCTAGGTGGTCTGATATGGTCATTTGAGACTCGTCTCGCTCAACTATTGTTTTCAGATTTAGCATCATTCCATTGAATTTCAGAGCTATTTCAGTGTTCTCTGGATGCACCTCCTTTAGGGTTTATGTGCCCTGGTTTAGTTGCTCCTGTACCTCTACTGGTATATCCTTACTCGTGCCCTACGATGTTATTTTTTGGGTTTATTCTAGTATAGGTGTAGGGTTCACCAATGTTGTGTCTGTAGATGGTATTTTGTCAACATTAACGATCTATAGCAGTTGTTGTTCACCTTCTTTTGCCTGTACTCATGCTCTAGTCTAAACCCTGATTTTTCTGGTGGTCTGGCTCGCTTCTGATTGCTTGGGCAGTGCCATAGTGGTGAATGGAGAACATTTGATGGGTTTGATAGGTCTTTGTGATCTCTGTGAACTCACTCTATGCTCTTTAGCCTCTATCTCTCTCTGTCTGCTCTCTTTTCTCTAATAGACTGTTTTCTCCTGCGTTCGTGTGTTGTATGGGTTTCCCATGAAGCTTGTTGAAGACGCTTCCTTCATTATGGGTTGAATGCACCTTAATCATGGGTTGAATGCACCTCTAGTGGTTTCATACTTTCCATTACTCTGCCTTGTCGTCTCCAGTTGGCGCGATTAATGTGGTGTCCCATCGGTGCTTTCCATCCTTTAATTCCTCTTGATGTTGTCTTGTCGTACTGCTTTTGCCGACTTTCCTTTTCCCATTTGCTTCCATTTTGATGTAGTTTTTTCCTTCTCGTCGGGTTTGTGTTCCTAATTATGCATGCCTTTTATTTATTTTTGCGTGGTGCGTCTCTATTAGTACAATTTCCGTGGTACTGTTCTCCAGATTTATTTTTTTTATTTTTTTTTTACTGCACGATGGGTTGTCGACTATCCTTGTATAGATTCATTCGCCTCCCATTGATCATCCCTCTGATTTTTGCACCTTATAAGTCTCTTAACTATACATCTCCTCCATCTGTGATAGATTTTACCTTGTACGGTCCTAACCAATGCATTCTGAGCTTTCCTGGGTGCTGAAACGATTTGTTGTCATACATCAGTACTAGATCTCCTTCCTTGAACATTTTTTTCTTGATGTGTCTTCATAGATGATTTTAGGGGATAAATTTCACTCATGGGATCATTTTCCATGGTTTTTACCAAAAATAGATTTGCTATTCTAAAAATGATTCGCCCAAATTCTATAGGATAAAATTATTTTACCTAAAAAATCGTCAAAATTTTATACAAACTATATAAAATCCTTATAAATTTGAATATTTTAATAAAAATATCACCAAACATTTATAGTTGGTATATGAAGGATTAGTAATATTCGACAAGGTTTCTACATTTTAAAATAAATTTCCATCCTTAAAATCATCCTTGGTCTATTGTGCCAAGCTTTATCTATTTCTTTCTAAACTTGTTGGTGGAATCCTGCTAAGATCTGGTATTCCTCCATGGTCATTAGTTGATTCAGTCTCTTCTGTACTGTGCCTCATTCTATCATATGTGTGATGGCTTCTATGCACAATCTTGGTACTAAATATTCTAATGGCACCACTGCTTCTTGGCCATAGACCAGTTTGAATGGTGTGTGCCCTGTAAACTTTTTGCACGTAGTCATTTAGGCCCATAATATTGCTAGTACTTTGAGGTCCCATTCGTCCCTATTGACGTTACAGATCTTTGTCATCGCGTTCTCTAGAATTGTTTAAATGCTTCCACTGTGCCATTTGCATATGGGTGATATGGTGTGCTCTTCTGGTGATGGACTTCAAAATCTTCAGTCATAGCGTTGACGGTGTTGTTTATGAAGTGCGTGCCTTGGTTTCTCATCAAAACTCTTGGGCACTCAAATCTACTGATTAATTGCTCAAATAAAAAGTGTGTTGTTGTTTCTGCGCTGTAATCCTTCACTGGTGCGGCCTCTTCCCATCTTGTTAGGTAATCTGTCGCGGTTATAATGTACCTAGCTCCTATGTTTTTCGCTGGTGGGTTGATTGGTCCCACGAAGTCTATTTCTCACTTGTCGAATGCCTGCAATGTTACTTATGGTCGTAATGGCATCTCATCCCTTTTGTTGGGTTTTCCTACCCTTTGGAAAACATCGCATATTTGACAGTACTCCTTCGAGTCTCTGTGAATCATTGGCCACCATAGTCTTGTGCGTAATACCTTCTACGCGGTAGCTTTACCTGCATAATTTTCTCCTGCTATTCCCTCATGGGATTTTGCTAACACCCTTGGTCTTTCATGTTCCAACACATATTTGCGCCCATTTTGTATAGGTGTCCTACAATCAGTTGATAGTCGGCAACGCAAACTACCAGATTTTTCTTCTGCGTGGTGTTATACTCTTGCAGTGCAGTACCTATGCTCAAGTACTGAATGATATCTGCGAAGTATTCATCAATGATCTGGACTGAGAATAATTGTGCATACAAAAATTTGTCTTCTAAATTCGTAGGTTCTTCTCCATTTGTGACCCTTGATAGGTGGTCAGGTCCTACATTCAATTTTCCTGGTTTGACTATTACTTCAAAGTCAAATTCTTGAGACAGGATTAACCATTGATAGATTCTCTCCCTTGACACTGGCTTGTTTACTAGGTATTTCAGGTCTGAGTGATCTATGAACATCTTAAAGTGTTTACCCAATAAGTAGTCTCTAAACTTTTGTAGTGCGTAGACCATAGCTAGGCCTTCTCTTTCGGTAGTGTGATAGTTTTGTTCTGAGTCTGATAACTTTCTTCTCGCAAATGCTACCGGGTGATCCAAGTCTCCCACTCTTGGTAGTGCCAAGATAGATCCAAGTGTTATGGTTGATGCATCTACATGCATGTGGAATTTCTTCTCCCAATCTGGAAATACTAATATCGGTGCGGTGAGCATCGTTTCCTTCAGGGTATTCAGACCGTGTTGGCACTCGTCGTTCCACTGAAACTTTGTATCCTTTCTTAGCAGCTTTTCCATCGGTGTAGTAATCTGCACATATCCCTTGATAAATTTTCTGTAGTAACCTGTGTGTCCCAACGTTGCTCTTAGCTGAAAGATTGTTTTTGGAGGTGGTAAGTTGACAATTACTGCAATCTTTGCAGGATCTACTAATAAACCTTGTTTGCATACTATATGGCCCAATAGTATCCAAAATGGTGTTCCAAATATGAATTTCTTTATGTTTAGTGATATCTGACACTGTTTGTATCTTTCTAACATTATCCGTAAGACTTCTACATGGTCTTTCAACAAACTGTAGACTGTCCAATCATCCAAGTATACTTCGAGAAACTGGTCGATGAATTCCTTAAATGTAGCAATGACAACTCTGGAAAATATTGTTCGTGAATTCTTTAGTCCAAATGGCATGACTGTGTATTGGTAAGATCACCATTCTATCACAAATGTGGTCTTGTATCTATCTTCTTGTGTTATCTTAATTTGATGGTTGCCTGAGAATCCATCAGTGAACAAATAAGCTTCGTGTCCTCCTACATTCTCTAACACTTCATCCGTGAAAGGTGTAGGGAATGGGTCATGTAGGCACGCTGTTGTGGGGTATTCTACCCTACGGACTAACAAGCTAGGGCTTTCAACTTGTACGTAGATCATGACCCTTCTTAAGCTTACTTTGAACCTTCTACCCAAATCTAAAACCCCTTTTCTCAGGCAAACATGAGAAGAATCAACTAACCTTTTTATCAACGGTTGAAGTAGATCCTTCGTTGAGCTTTTATCCCCTTGTTGTTGCTGCTCCTTCCACAAAGCGGTCCTGCAATCAAGACAAAACTATGCATGCATGCTATTGTTCTACTAGGGGGTTAGAGATTAAACACAAATCACATAAAACATATAAGACTCATGTATTTGGGATGGGAAAATTATCTTTTTATTGATCTCAATATGAACCAACTTACAATGATTTTTTGAGACTGGCCACCGTTCCTCAATCCTGATCCTGGGCTCCTCCTCTTCCTTGTCCTCCAACTGCTTTGCTTGAATTCTCCTAAAGCTTGAGAAAAAGCTAAAGGGTTGGGACAATAATGGACTTGGCAATTTTGGCAGAGTTTCTTTGCTATGATTTTTCCCCCTTTGAATAGTACCCCTACCCCTCCTTTTATAGGCTAGAAGGAGCTAGGGTTTTTGGCGAACTCTCGGCCATGCATGGCTGGGAGTTCC